>JBBAXF010000030.1:1694088-1969252 GCA_037837765.1 Delichon dasypus | reverse complement strand
GAGAGCCAGCTCATCGCCTCTCGGGTCGGATTTTTGGGCCAAGCTGGGAAAGCAGAGCTGGAGTTTTCCTGGGAAATAACCTGTAACATAACACTAGGGCTGCCAGAGCATTCCCCCTTCCCGGTGTTCCGAGCTCCGGGTGCATCCCTGGCACCACTTTGCAGTTGGAGAACCGAGGCACGGCCGGGCTGGGTGATGATTCCCGCCCCGAAAACGCTGGCAAGGGGCCGGTGCCGCCTGGAGAAGTGCTGGGAACAGATTGTCCGAGGGTCCTTGGAGCAGGGAATTCCTGGAGAGCAATGATGTGTGCCACTGGCCTAAAAACACCGAAGTGTTTCCATGAATCCACGCTTTAAACCAACCCCATGTGGTGAAAACTCCGCTTTTCAACCTCCCCGGTGCCCCACAAACCCCAAACCCGCCCGTTTGCTGCTGTTCTCCCTCCTTCCCGCTGCTGGGAGCGGCTGGAAAAGTGCAAACGCGCTGAAATCACCTCGTCATCCCCCAAAATCACCCAGTGAATCACCGGGGTGGGATGCTGGTGACCTGGAAGGTGCAAATGTCCTAAAATCACCTCGTTATCCACCAAAATCACCCGGTTAAACCCCAGGGTGGGGATGCTTTTGATTTCTATGAGGATCTGGCGGCCTGGAAAGTGCAAACCCCCCGAAATCCTCTCATTATCCCCGAAATCCCCTGGTGAACCCTGGAGCTGGGATGCTGACGGTTCTCTGGAGGATCTGGCGGCCTGGAAAGTGCAAACCCCTCGAAATTCCCTCGTTATCCCCCGAAATCACCCGGTGAACCCCCGGAGCAGGGATGCCGACGGTTCTTCTGAGGATCTGTTGGCCTGGAAAGTGCAAACCCCTCAAAACCACCTCATTATCCCCAAAATCACCCGGTGAACCCCTGGATTGGGGATGCTGACGGTTCTCCCTGGGATCTGGCGGCCTGGAAAGTGCAAAACTCCTCAAAACCAGCTCATTATCCCCAAAATCATCCGATGAACCCCTGGAGCAGGGATGCCGACGGTTCTCCTGAGGATCTGGGGGCCTGGAAAGTGCAAACCACTCGAAATTCCCTCGTTATCCCCCAAAATCACCTAGTGATCCCCTGGAGCAGGGATGCCGACGGTTCTTCTGAGGATCTGTTGGCCTGGAAAATGCAAAACCCCTCAAAACCAGCTCATTATCCCCGAAATCCCCCCGTGAACCCCCGGAGCTGGGATGCCGACGGTTCTCCCCGGGATCTGGCGGCCGCGGCGCTGCCGACATATGGCGCGAGCCGGGGACAGATTTTTGGTTCGTTTTCCCAGAAGAAACACGGATAAACACAGGCTCTCGCTGTTTCAAAACCGACTCAGTCATCTTCCTTAAACAAACAGCCCAAGCCCGGAGGCTCTCGGTGGGCGGGAGGGGGGCTCGGGGTGGGAATTTCCAGCTCTCCCCGCCACCACGAGGGTTCGGCCGCTGGAACCGCGTCCCCGCCGGGCTCCCGGGTGGGGACGGGACAAACCGGGGCTGGGTGAGGTCCCCGAGCCCTCTGGAAGTGCCACCTCGTGCTTCCCGAGGATGCCGGGAGGAGGGAAAGCGCCCGAGCCCAGATTTGAGGAGTTTCAGGTAAGGACGCCGCTGCCGCCTCCGGGGTTCCCCGGGAGTTTTGCCGTCCGTCCTGCGGCCGCTCCGCCGGATCCTCCCCGGGAATTGCCGCGGCTGGATGCTGGCGGAGCCGCTCCTGGGGGCAGAGCTGGAGCCGGAGCAGCGCCCGAGATGCCGGGGTTGTTTCACCAGGCGCTCACCTGGATCGCGGCTGCCAGGGGCGCCCACCTCTGCCTCACCGCCCCCCAAAAAAACCCCCACCCCTGGGGTCCCCAAAGACCCTGCAGGGATTTCATCTCCACCCGGGAGAAGCAGGATTGGGGTCAGGACGGGCAGCGGCTGCCCCACAGCGGGAGCTTTCCTGGGGGAGAGGGGCTCCGGGCTGGGGACCCCCCCAAAGCTCCCCGGGCTGTGATGGATGGGGGCCGAGGGTGGAAAATGTGGTGTCAGCTGTCCCGGGAGCCGGGCTGGGAGCAGGAAAACCCCTCTGGAGCGGGGCCGGCGCGGCGGGGAGGAGGTGGGAGCAGAGGAATTTTTAACTTTCCAACAGCCGGAGGGGTGGGAGAGGTGGGGGGGACTCAGCTGGGGACGGGGGGATTGTCCACAGGGGACAGGGGACACTCTCGCACCCCACCAGGAGAAACCAGCGTGGGGTGCTCACCCACCCTGGGGGGGCTCAGCGGAGGTTTTGGGGCGAAAAGCCGGGTTTTTGGGGCAGCCTCGTGTTCCCCGGGGAGCGCTGGATCCCCAAACCGGCGGATCCCGCTCCGGGCGCTGACGTTTGGGGCTGGGGGCTTCTCCCGTGACCCCCCCCCCCCCCTCAACCCGCGGGTGTAACAAAGAGCTGCGCCCCCCCAATTTGGGGAGGGGGGATCCTCGGCGCCCCCTTTTTTTCGGGAGGGAGCCGCTGCGGGGGTGCCGTAGCTGGGATGGAGGGGAGGGGGGATGGCATTCCCGCATCCCCCATCCCCCCGGGGAGGCGGTGCGGGAGCGGCCGCCCATCCCTCTGCCCCCCCCTCCTGCGCCATCCCCACTCCTCCTCCTTCCTCCTCCTCCTCCTCCTCCTCCGTCACCGCGGGGGCCAGGCCTGAGCTTCATCGTCATCGTCATCATCTTCCTCTGTGTGGTTTTCCACCCTCCCAATCCAGCCACCCACCCAAAATCCCCAAATCCCGCCGAGCCCGGCGCTTCCATGGTGCGGGAAGGCGGCATGGCCCGGACCCCCTACAGCTCCACGCAGGACATCCAGATGGACGTCTTGGACAACGCCGCGCTCCAGGTGACCCCCCCAACCCCGGGCGGGGATTTTGGGGGGCTGTCGGGGGAGGGGGGGGTGTGTCAGCATCGCTCGGTTTTGGGGGAGCGGCGGGGGCGGCGGGGGGAGAATCCCATGGAATGTGGAGCCGCGGGCTCGCCCCTTCCCCCCCAAATCCCCACGGCGGTTACGGGGTGATCCCGCCCTCTCAGCACCCCCCCCAAAAAAAACCAACCCAAAAAGGGGGTGTCCTCACCGTGGAGCATCGGGGAGACCCCAAATCCAGGCTCCCTCCCTCTTTCCCGGCCCCCTGGGCTTCGCCCACCAAAGTGGGGTTTGGGTTTTTTTGGGGGGGTTGTTGCGCCCACCGGGAAAGTTTAAGGAATTGGGAAAACTCTTGGGGTGCTCCCCCCGTCCCCCCCCCACCTTGCCTGGTTTGGGGGGAGGAGGGACGCGTCCCTCACTGGTCCCAGAGGGGTGGGGGGCACTGGGGACAGACCCCTCCCCTCTCTGTGCTCTTGGGGAGCGCCAGCCGCGGGGGGCTGAGGGTTTTTGGGGATGGGGGCAGAGGGATCATCATCACTGAGCCCCAGCCCTCGTGTTGGGGGGGTCTGGAGCTAAAAATACGCGGCGTGGGGACCCCCCCACCCCCGGGCTGGGTGGCAGCTGGGCCCAGCTGTCCCTCGGGGGCGCTGGGGGGTGACAGCCCCGCTCCCCACGGCGTTTTCCCCCCTTTTAGCTCCCCCAAAGGGAGGGAGCTCCACCGGGGGGGCGCTGGGGCACCCCCACCTCCTCCAGCCCGTCCCAGCAGGAGGGAGTGGGGGTCCCCTGGGGGGGTGCCCAGGCTGGGGGGGTCTCGGGCATTGAGGAGGTGGAGGGGGGCGTGGGGAGCCCCCCACAGGTGTTACCCCCTCACCCCCCGGGGGGACTGGTTGGGCTCTGGTTTGATTGGGGGGCGCTGGAGTTTGGGGGCTGCTCCCCTGAACCTGCTCAGCCCCGCCGTGGGGCCGGGGTCACAGCCCCCATAGTACAGAGACCCCCGGGGAGGGGCAGCGCCATCCCACCCCATGGATCCCATAGATCCCATGGATCCCAACCCATGGATCTCATCCCACGGATCCCATCCCATCCCATCCCACCCCATGGATCCTATGGATCCCATCCCATCCCATAGATCCCATGGATCCCATAGATCCCATGGATCCCATGGATCCCATCCCACAGATCCCATCCCATCCCATCCCACCCCATGGATCCCATCCCATCCCACCCCATGGATCCCATCCCATCCCATAGATCCCATGGATCCCATGGATCCCAACCCATCCCATAGATCCCATGGATCCCAACCCATGGATCCCATAGATCCCATGGATCCCAACCCATGGATCCCATCCCATGGATCCCATGGATCCCAACCCATGGATCCCATGGATCCCATGGATCCCATCCCATCCCACCCCATAGATCCCATGGATCCCATCCCATGGATCCTACAGATCCCACGGATCCCAACACATGGATCCCATCCCATCCCATCCCATCCCATCCCATCCCATCCCATCCCCTCCATAGCAGGGTTTGGGATGCAGGGGAGCTGTGTGTGTGTGTGTGTGGGGAGTCCAGCACCGCCCCCCGAGTTTTGTGGGGCGCTTTGGGGGTCCCAGCGCTCCCCTCTTGCCCCCTCCCCTGTCCCCAGGGCAAGTACAGCCGGCGCAAGAGCCGCTTCAAGCGCTCGGACGGCAGCACCTCGTCCGACACCACCTCCAACAGCTTCGTCCGGCAGGTGAGGGGGGTTCCTGCCCTTTTGGGGGTGTCCCGGCCCTTTTGGGGGGGTCCTGGCCCTTTTGGGGGTGTCCCGGCCCTTTTGGGGGAATCCCAGCAGTGCTTTGTCCCCCGGGGACTGAGGTGGGGTGGCACCGAGCCAGGCCTGGCTGTGCCCCCGGCTCCTCTCTGCTCTGCCGTGGGTGCTGCAGGTGTCCCCCCACCCCAAATCGCAGCCCCCCCAGGGGTCCCCTGCCCTTTTTGGGGTGCCGGGGGAGGGACAGAACGCTGTGCTTTGGCAGGGCCCCCCCCTCTCCCTGATCCCCCCCTCCCCGGGCTCCCACCCCCTGCCCTGGGCTAAATTTACCCGGGGTGAAACCTGAGCCCCCCGTGCCCGGCCCTGCGCCCGCCGCGCTCCCCCCGGCGCTGCCAGCATGGAGATCCCCGGCAAAGATCACCCCACTGCCCCGGTGAGCGACCCCCGGCCCCCTGCACCCCCCCCCCGGCTCTGTGGGGCTGGTCCCGGCAGCTGGGGGGTCTGTGGGGTGCCCGGGTTCCGGTGATCCCCCTCCCCAAAATCCCCTCCGTGGGGCAGGAGGAGAGGGCAGTGCCCCAGGAGGGTTTTTTGGGTGGGGGTCTCCCTGTGGGGTCTGCAGCCCCGTGGTTTGGGGCGGGGGGCTGTGCAGAGGAGTGACCCCCAGATCCCCGGGGTTGGGATAAATCAGGGGTTGGGGGTCCCGCAGCCCCCCCAAGGGGCTCTGGTGGGGCGGGTGTCCCCGCTGTCACCCACCGCCACGGGGCTGGGGCGTCCCTTGGGTGTCCCCACTGTCCCCCCACCCCATCCTGGCACCGGGGGGTGAGCAGGGGGGGTCCCCAATCCCACCCCAGCTCCGGCTTTATCCCGGGGTGACCCCACAGCGCCCCGTCCCCACGGCCCCGCGCTGCCCTGGTGGGGACGGCGCCGTCCCCCTGCTCTGCACATCCTGGGGGACACCCGGGGCTGGGGAACCCCACTGCTTCCCCCGCTCCCGGAGGGGCCCCGGGGAGCGGGATGGGAGCGAGCCGGTGTCACTTTCCCGGCCGGAGCGGTGACAACAGCTGCCGCGTCCCTCTTCTCCTGCCGTGACCCCGCCGGCAGAGAGGGCTCGGGGGGCTCGGAGAGCAGCGCCCAGGGGGGGCTGGCTGTGCCAGGGGTGGGCACGGGGGTGGGCTGAGCCCCCTCCGCGCCGCCCCAGGGCTCGGCCGAGTCCTACACCAGCCGCCCGTCGGACTCGGATGTGTCGCTGGAGGAGGACAGGGAGGCGCTGCGCAAGGAGGCCGAGCGCCAGGCCATGGCTCAGCTGGAGAAAGCCAAGGTGGGGACGGCTGGGGACGAGCCCCCCCAGCACCCCCCGGTGCCCCCCAGCCCTGCCGCGCCCCGTCCTCTGGAGCGCACTGGGAAGGCGCTGGGGTTTGCTGGGTGGAACTGGGAGCCCCGGCTGAGCGTCCGTCGTGCTGTGGGGGGGGGCCGGGGTGATTAATTGATGAGCCCCTCGTTAGCTCCTGGTTGTGGCAAGAGTGGTGAGGAGCTGAGCCCGGGCCCGGTGAGGGGGTGGGATCCCCCTGTTTTGGGGTGACAAGGGATGGGATCTCCCTGTTTTGGGGTGGCAGAGAGTGGGATCTCTCTGTTCTGGGGCAGCAGGGATTGGGATCTCCCCATTTTGGGATGGCAGAGGGTGGGATCTCCCCGTTTTGGGGTCACAGAGGGTGGGATCCCCCCGTTTCCTTCCTGCCGACCCCTCTCCCTTCCGGCAGACGAAGCCGGTGGCGTTCGCCGTGCGCACCAACGTGGGCTACAACCCTTCTGCCACCGACGACGTGCCGGTGCAGGGCATGGCCATCTGCTTCGAGCCCAAGGACTTCCTGCACATCAAGGAGGTTGGGGGCGCCCTGGGGGGGCTGCGGAGGGGCCGGGGGGCAGCGCCGGGGCGGGCGGGGGGCGGCTTTAAGGCTGGAATCTCCCTGTTTTCCCACCCTCTCCGCCGTTCTCCCCGGGAGAGCAGAAGTACAACAACGACTGGTGGATCGGGCGGCTGGTGAAGGAGGGCTGCGAGGTGGGCTTCATCCCCAGCCCCGTCAAGCTGGAGAACATGCGGCTGCTGCAGGAGCAGAAGATGAGGCAGAACCGCCTGAGCTCCAGGTGGGGCTCACCCCGACCCCCCCACACACACACCCCCCCTCCCCAATCCCACCCTCATCGCTCGCTCCTCTGTGCTGCTCCCACGCAGCAAATCGGGTGACAACTCCAGCTCCAGCCTGGGCGATGTGGTGACGGGGACGCGCCGGCCCACCCCTCCCGCCAGCGGTAAGAGCGTCCCGGCTCCCCTCGGCTCCGGCCTGGGCGTCTGGGGGGGTCCTTCCCCCCTCGGTCCCCTCCGCCCCGGGTGCAGGCAGGGTGACCCCCGTTTTCCCGCCCGGGACCCCCCCTCTCTCCTCCGCTTCTCCTCTTCCAGCTCCGCCACCCCACGTCCATTTCCCCCTTCTTCCGTGGCCATTATCGCTCTTCTTCTCTCCCTGCCGTGTCGCGGCCGCGGCCGTGCCCAGGTGGCCTGGACGTGCCTAGCTTTGCCTTTGAGCCCGATGAGTTAGAGGAGGAGGAGGAGGAGGCCGTGGAGACCCAGCGCTCCCCTAAGAGTAGCGTGAGCAGTGTCACCACCCCCCCCGCCCACAGCAAGCGCATCCCTTTCTTTAGGAAGGTAACGGCCCCCGCCGGCCCCCGCCTCGCCTGCTGCACCCGCTGCCTGCCCTAACACTGCCGGGGGGCTGGGGGCACCCACGGGGCTGGGGCACCCGTGGGGCTGGGGGCATCTATGGGGCTGGGACACCCATAGGGCTGGGGGCATCTATGGGGCACCCATGGGGCTGGGGGCACCCATGGGGCTGGGGCACCCATGGGGCTGGGGGCATCTATGGGGCTGGGACACCCATAGGGCTGGGGCACCCATGGGGCTGGGGGCACCCATGGGGCTGGGGGCATCTATGGGGCACCCATGGGGCTGGGGGCACCCATGGGGCTGGGGGCATCTATGGGGCACCCATGGGGCTGGGGGCACCCATGGGGCTGGGGCACCCACAGGGCTGGAGCACCCACGGGGCTGGGGGCACCCATGGGGCTGGGGGCATCTATGGGGCACCCATGGGGCTGGAGCACCCATGGGGCTGGGACACCCATAGGGCTGGGGGCACCCATAGGGCTGGGGCACCCATGGGGCTGGGACACCCATGGGGCTGGGGGCATCTATGGGGCTGGGGGACCCAGCGCGGCAGCACAGGATGAGCCCTGCACCTGGGGGAGCAGAGCGGGGCTGACCCCCCTGTTGTCAATGGGATGGATCAGTCCATGCTGTGATCCTCCCCCATGGACTGTGGGGTGGATCAGTCCGTGGCTGTGTCCCACCTGTGGTCCATGGAATGGATCTGTCCATTAGTGATACTCCCCTCATAGACCATGGGATGGATCAGCCTGTGGCTGTGAATCACCCCCAGCCCATGGGATGGATCATCCCATGCCCCCCCAGCCCATGGTATGGATCAGCCCGTGCCCACCCCCCAGTCCATGGGATGGATCAGTCCATTCCCCCCCAGTCCATGGGATGGATCAGTCCATTCCCCCAGCCCATGGAATGGATCAGCCCATTCCCCCCAGCCTATGGGATGGATCAGTCCGTGCCCCCCTCAGCCCATGGAGTGGATCAGCCCATGCCCCCCCAGCCTGTGGGATGGATCAGCCCGTGCCCCCCTAGCCCATGGGATGGATCAGTCCATGGCTCTGATCCCCCCCCATCCCATGGGATGGATCAGTCCATGCCCCCCCAGCCTATGGGATGGATCAGCCCGTGCCCCCCATCCCATGGAATGGATCAGCCCGTGCCCCCCCAGCCCATGGAATGGATCAGCCCGTGCCCCCCCAGCCCATGGGATGGATCAGCCTGCGCCCCCCCATCCCATGGGATGGATCAGCCCATGCCCCGCCTCCCGGTTGCCTCCCCCCGCAGTGTGCGCATGGTGTGTTCCAGCACGGCCCGTGTCTCATCCCCCCCGCGAGTGAGAATGGACCATTCCTCCCCCACACTGGGCATAAGCTGCGGGGGGGGTTCGGGCGCAACCACGGCGCGGGACGGGGGGGTCCCAGCTGGCACCCAGAGCTGCCCCAGAGCGGGTCACGCTCGGTGTGTGACCGTCCCCAGGGCCACCTGGTGTCACACGTGTGTCACCTGGGGCATGGCGTGTGCCACACACGAGTCCTTTGGGCACCCCGTGGGTGACACACGTGTCCCTGGGTCACCTCGGGGTCACCCACGTGTCACTAGGTCACCCTCCAGATCACACACATGTCCCTGTGTCACACACATCCGTGTCCCTGTGTCACACACCCCAATGTCCCTGTGTCACACACCCATGCCCCTGACTCCCCTGAGAGTCACATCCATGTCCCTGTGTCACACACATCCATGTCCCTGTGTCACACACATCCGTGTCCCTGTGTCACACACACATGTCCCTCTGTCACACATCTGTCCCCATGTCACACCCTGGTGTCCTTGTGTCCCCCCTCCCGGGGTCCCCCCAATGTCCCTGTGTCACACCCGTGTCCCCATGTCACACACCCGTGTCTCTGTGTCACACACCCGTGTCCCTGTGTCACACACCCCTTGTGTCCCTGTGTCACACCCGTGTCCCTGTGTCACCCCCGTGACCCCATGTCCCCCCTCCCGGGGTCCCCCCAATGTCCCTGTGTCACCCCCATGTCCCTGTGTCACACACCCCTTGTGTCCCTGTGTCACACACGTGTCCTTGTGTCACACACATCCGTGTCCCCATGTCACACACCCCAATGTCCCTGTGTCACACCCTTGTGTCCCTCTGTCACACACACCTGTCCCTGTGTCACCCCCGTGTCCCCGTGTCACACCTGTGTCCCTCTGTCACACACCCCCGTGTCCCTGTGTCACCCCCATGTCCCTATGTCACACACCCCCGTGTCCCTGTGTCACACCTGTGTCCCTGTATCACACACCCCAATGTCCCCGTGTCACACCTGTGTCCCTGTGTCACCCCCATGTCCCTGTGTCACACACCCCCGTGTCCCTGTATCACACCCTCCAATGTCCCCGTGTCACACCTGTGTCCCTCTGTCACACCCCCCAATGTCCCCGTGTCACGCCCCAATGTCCCTCTGTCACACACCCCCATGTCTCCGTGTCACCCCCATGTTCCCGTGTCACACCCCAATGTCCCTGTGTCACCCCCGTGTCCCTCTGTCACACACCCCCGTGTCCCCATGTCACACCTGTGTCCCTGTGTCACCCCCATGTCCCCGTGTCCCCCCGTGTCCCCGTGTCCCCCCGTGTCCCCGTGTCCCCCCAATGTCCCTCTGTCACACACCCCCGTGTCCCCGTGTCACCCCCGTGTCCCCGTGTCCCCCTCCCGCTGTCCCGCGCTGTCCCGCGCCGTCCCGCTAACACGCATGCCTTGTTTGTCTCCTCTCGCCCCTGGCCGCGGGACGTAGCCAAGCAGAAGCAGAAGTCGGTGAGTAGCGCCAGGACCCCCGTGGCACGGGGAGGGGGCAGAGGGAGGAACCCCCCAGCCTGCAGCCCCCCCACCCCAAAAAACGCCCCCGAGCCCCCTCCCCGGAGCCCCCGCGGGGGGCGAGGCCGAGCGCGCCCCGCGGCCCCCGGCGGCCCCGGTGACGCCCGGCTCCGTCCGCAGACCGAGCACGTGCCCCCGTACGACGTGGTGCCCTCCATGCGCCCCATCATCCTGGTGGGGCCGTCGCTGAAGGGCTACGAGGTGAGCTGGGGCGCTCGGGGGGCGCTCGGGGGGCTCCGGGGGGCTCGGGGGGGACACACCGGCCCCACGCCGTCCCCTCCGTCCCCGCCGGTGTCTCGCCGCCGCCACAGGTCACGGACATGATGCAGAAAGCGCTGTTCGACTTCCTGAAGCATCGCTTTGACGGCAGGTGAGGGGTGGGGGCGTGGCCGGGGAGCCCTCGGCACAGGAGGGGAGCCCCGACCCCATAGAGGGACCCAAAAACCCATAGAGGGACCCTTAAACACACAGAGAGACCCCTAAACACAGGAGAGGACCCCAAACCCCATAGAGGGACCCCCGACCCCATAGAGGGATCCTCTGACCCCATAGAGGGACCCCTAAACACACAGAGAGACCCCTAAACACAGGAGGGGAGCCCCAACCCCATAGAGGGACCCCCAAACCCATAGAGGGACCTCTAAAATCATGGGAGACCCCTAAACACAGGAGGGGATCCCCAACCCCATAGAGGGACCCCTAAACACACAGAGAGACCCCTAAACACACGAGGGGACCCCAGACCCCATAAAGGAACCCCCAACCCCATAGAGGGACCCTCTAACCCCATAGAGGGACCCCTAAACACACAGATAGACCCCTAAACCCACAAGGGGACCCTAAACCCCATAGAGGAACCCCCAACCCCATAGAGGGATCCCAAACCCCATAGAGGAACCTCTAAAATCATGGGAGACCCCTTAACCCACAGAGCGATCCCTAAACACACGAGGGGATCCCATAGAGGGATCCTCTAAAACCCAGAGGGACCCCTAAACACACAGAGAGACCCCTAAACACAGGAGGGGAGCCCCGACCCCATAGAGGAACCTCTAAACTGATGGGAGACCCCTAAACCCCACAGAGGAACCCCTAACCCCATGGAGGGAGCCGGAATCTCGTGAGGGGGAGTCCCAGTCCCACAGGAGGGAGCCCTTAACCCCATGGAGAACCCTTAACCCCATGGAGGACCCCTAAACCCACGGGAGAAGCCTTCCCGGGGGGGCCCAGCGGTGTGTGGGGTGTCAGAACGGGAGTGACCGTGGGTTTGGGGTGTCCCCAGGATCTCCATCACGCGGGTGACGGCCGACATCTCGCTGGCCAAGCGCTCCGTGCTCAACAACCCCAGCAAGCACACCATCATCGAGCGCTCCAGCACCCGCTCCAGCCTGGGTACGGCCCCCCACCCTGGGGACCCACACCCTGGGAACCCCACCCCGGGACCCCCACCCCGGGACCCCCACCCCGAGCCCACAGAACCCCCCCAAGCCTCCATCTGTATCAGCCCCCAGCCGGGCCCGGGGCGCTCCTCCCGCTCCTGGGGGTGATTAACGGGGGGCTCTGTGCTCCCCGAGTGTGACTCAGCTCCCTTCCTTCTCCTCCTCCTCCTCCTCCTCTTTTATCTTCTCTGTTATCTTTCCTTTTTCTTTTTTTTTTGTTCTTCTCCCGTTTCTCTTTCCTTTCGGGGTTCCTCCCCTCCGCGCTGCCTCCTTCCTCCCCTGCTCCTGATACAGATGTCTTGGGTACGTAACAGGGACCCCCCGGACCCCCAGCCCGCCCTGCCCGGGCGCTGGCACACACCCTGAGGGTTGGGGACGCGCTGGTGGCACCGACACCAAACCCGCTGTCCCCTGACCCCGTCGCCGCGTGTCCCCTCCCTCCCTGGCTGCCTCCAGCCGAGGTGCAGAGCGAGACCGAGCGCATCTTCGAGCTGGCCCGGACGCTGCAGCTGGTGGCCCTGGACGCCGACACCATCAACCACCCGGCGCAGCTGGCCAAGACCTCGCTGGCGCCCATCATCGTCTACATCAAAATCACCTCCCCCAAGGTGGGGCCGAGCCCCGGGGCGGGCGGGGGGCGACGCCGGCCCCGTCCCTGTGGCGCCGTGGGGACAGGGCGGGGTCCCCGCGGTCACCTCGGGCTGTCCCCTCCTGCCCAGGTGCTGCAGCGGCTGGTGAAGTCCCGGGGGAAGTCCCAGGCCAAGCACCTCAACGTGCAGATGGTGGCCTCGGACAAGCTGGCGCAGTGCCCACCTGTGAGTGTGCCCCGGCTGCTGCGGTGCCACCCGCCCTGACCCCGCCCTGACCCCGCCCTGACCCTGCCCTGACCCCGCCCTGACCCCACCCTGACCCCGCCCTGACCCTGCCCTGACCCTGCCCAGACCCCGCCCTGACCCCACCCTGACCCCACCCTGACCCCACTCTGACCCCGTCCTGACCCCACCCTGACCCTGCCCCGACCCCACCCTGACCCCACCCTGACCCTGCCCTGACCCCGCCCTGACCCTGCCCTGACCCCACCCTGACCCACCCTGACCCCACCCTGACCCCACCCTGACCCCACCCTGACCCCGCCCTGACCCCACCCTGACCCTGCCCTGACCCCACCCTGACCCCGTCCTGACCCCACCCTGACCCACAGATCCCACCCTGTCCCATGGATCCCACCCCATCCCATTGTCCCTGCCTTGTCCCATAGATCCCTCCCTGTCCCATAAATCCTTCCCTGTCCCTCGGATCCCTGTCCCGCTGTCCCTGCTCAATCCCTCGGATCCCTCCCTGTCCCATAGATCCCTCCCCATCCCTTTAATCCCTCCCTGTCCCACAGATCCCTCCCTGTCCCGCTGTCCCTGCTCCATCCCACGGTTCCCTCCCTGTCCCATGGATCCCACCCCATCCCATTGTCCCTGCCCTGTCCCACGATCCTTCCCCATCCCTTTAATCCTTCCCTGTCCCACGGATCCCTCCCTGTCCCGCTGTCCCTGCCTCGCCCCGTTGGCCGCAGCCTCTGGCCCGGCAGCCCCTCCCTGCCCCATGGGCCCCACCCTCGGTCCAGCAGCCACGCCCTTCTCCACTGGCCTGGGTCCTGCTGTCCCCACCCTGTCCCACAGGCTCTGCCCCGTGTCCAGGTGCCCCACCCTGCCCCGTGTCCCCACCCTGTCCCACAGGCTCTGCCCCATGTCCAGGTGCCCCACCCTGCCCCGTGTCCCCACCCTGTCCCACGGGCTCCACCCTATCCTGCTGACCCCATCCTGCCCCATGACCCCACCCTGTCCCACAGGCTCTGCCCCATGTCCAGCTGTCCCTCTCTGTCCCATTGTCCCCTCCCTGTCCCACTGACCCCTCCCTGCCCCACTGAACCCTCCCTGTCCCATTGTCCCCACCCCGTCCCATAGCTCTGCCCCATGTCCTGCTGTCCCTCCCTGTCCCACTGAACCCTCCCTGCCCCATTGTCCCCTCCCTGTCCCACTGACCCCTCCCTGCCCCATTGTCCCCTCCCTGTCCCACTGACCCCACCCTGTCCCACTGACCCCACACTGTCCCGTTGTCCCCACCTTATCCTATAGACTCCACGCTGTCCCTTTGTCCCCTCCCTGTCCCATTGTCCCCACCCATCCCATAGGCTCTGCCCCATGTCCTGCTGCCTCTCCCTGTCCCACTGACCCCTCCCTGTCCCACTGACCCCTCCCTGCCCCACTGAACCCTCCCTGTCCCACTGTCCCCTCCCTGCCCCATTGTCCCCTCCCTGCCCCATTGTCCCCACCCATCCCATAGGCTCTGCCCCATGTCCTGCTGCCTGTCCCACTGTCCCCTCCCTGTCTCCCTGACCCCACGCTGTCCCTTTGTCCCCTCCCTGTCCCACTGACCCCTCCCTGCCCCGTTGTCCCCTCCCTGCCCCACTGTCCCCTCCCTGCCCTGTTGACCCCTCCCTGCCCCATTGTCCCCTCCCTGTCTCACTGACCCCACACTGTCCCTTTGTCCCCTCCCTGCCCCACTGTCCCCTCCCTGCCCCGTTGTCCCCTCCCCGCCCCGCTGTCCCCGCGCCCACCTGCCGCCCGCGCCTCCCCCAGGAGATGTTCGACATCGTGCTGGACGAGAACCAGCTGGAGGAGGCCTGCGAGCACCTGGCCGAGTACCTGGAGGCCTACTGGAAGGCCACGCACCCGCCCAGCAGCAACCCGCCCAACCCGCTGCTGAACCGCACCATGGCCACGGCCGCGCTGGCCGCCAGCCCCGCGCCCGTCTCCAACCTCCAGGTACAGGTGCTCACCTCCCTGCGCAGGAACCTCAACCTCTGGGGCCGCGAGGCCACCCCCAGCCCCCCCGGAGCCCTGGAGGAGCACGCGCTGTGAGGGGACGCCGGGGACGGCCCTCGGGATCGGGGATGGCGCGGGGAGTGGTGGTCCCGCGGGCGTGGGACCCTCCCTGAGGTCGCCTGCTCCGGGTGGGCGTTGGGAACGGCCCCGGGATCGGGGATGGCGGGGGAAGCGTGGTGCCCTCCCAGGTGTGGGGTGATGTGTGACCATCCCTGGGGTCAGCTGTCGTGGGGTCAGGGTCACAGGGTCACTCCATGGGGCTGTGCCCCTCACTCAGGTGTGGGATTGTCCCTGGGGTCACCTGTCCTGGGGTCAGGGTCACTCCATGGGGCTCTGCCCCTCACCCAGGTGTGGGATTGTCCCTGGGGTCACCTGTCCTGGGGTCAGGGTCACTCCATGGAGCTGTGCCCCTCACCCAGGTGTGGGATTGTCCCTGGGGTCACCTGTCCTGGGATCGGGGTCACTCTGTGGGGCTGTGCCCCTCCCCCAGGTGTGGGATTGTCCCCAGGGTCACCTTTCCTGGGGTCAGGGTCACTCCATGGGGCTGTGCCCCTCACCTGGGTGTGGGATTGTCCCTGGGGTCACCTGTCCTGGGATTGGGGTCACTCCATGGGACTGTGCCCCCCCCAGGTGTGGGATTGTCCCTGGGGTCACCTGTCCTGGGAGCCTGCTCTCCACCCTGGGATTGGGGCCACCTGTGGGGTCAGGGTCCCCCCAGGGGACCGTGGCCCCCAGGTGTGGGGTCACCTACCCTGGAGACCCTGGGATTGGGGCCTCCCATGGGATTGGGGTCACCGTGGGGAGCCACAGCCCCCCAGGAGTGGGACCATCCCTGGGATTGTTCCTTTGGGATCCTGTGCCCGCCCCGGGGCACTGCAGGCCCCTGGGATCGGGGTCACCCCAGGGACCTGGGATCGGGGTCACCCCAGGCCCCTGGGATCGGGGTCACCCCAGGGACCTGCTCCCGTTCCTGGCTTGGGGATCTCTCCCTGCCTGGGACTGCTGCCAGCCCCACATTCGGGGTCTCCTGGGAACCTCAGCCTCCTCCAACACCCGGAGCTGCCCTGGGGATTGGGAACCCCCAGGATCTGCCCCCTCCAGGACCCACCCTGTGCCTTCCTGGGGGCTGCCGGACCCCCACTCCCACACCTCTCTGGGGGGGCCAAGGTTTGGGGGTGTCCCGGGCGGGGAGCACAGCCCCGTCCCACCGTGGTGCTGCAGCCACCCCCGGGGCTGGGGACAGAGGGGGGGACACGTGTCCTGTGTTGTCTCTGTGGCTAAATCTTCCCACCAGCCGCTCCCCATCCCCATCCCCTGCCCCGCTGTCCCCACGGCTGAGCCCCGCTGCCATCGTGCCACCGGCGAGCCAGGCTGTGACCCCCGCCCTCCGCGCCCCGCTGAGCCCCAAACCGACCCCAAACTAACCCCAAACTAACCCCAGCCTGCCCCCCACGACCCCCGCCCGTCCATCCCCGCATGGTGTGGTTGCTTCTCGCACCCAGGCTCCGCACCCGGAGGGGGAGCACGGCCGCCTCCGGCAGGGCCCGGGGGACTCGGGGGGTCGCGGGCAGGGCAGACCCCCGCCGCCCCCCGCCCGCCCGGGCCCCCGCAGCCTGTCCCGGCAGGACACCTTCGACGAGGAGGCTCCGGGCGGCCGGGACTCGGAGCCCGGAGATTCCTGCTGCATGGACATCGAGATGGATCCGGTGGAGGAGGAGCCGCCGGGCAGCCCCGGGGCAGGACCGCAGCCGCCGCCCGGCTCCTGGGACGGGGCCGAGCCCGGGCGAGAGGCGCGGGGGCAGCGGGGCCGAGCCAAGGGCCGGGAGCCGCTGGGCCAGAGCCACGGCGAGGGCTGGGCTCGGGACGTTTACATGCGTTAGGGTGAGGGGCTGCGGGCGGGGGGCTGCCCCCGCCTCCAGCGCCGCTTTTGGGCGCCGGTTGCCTTCGAGCCCCCCCCACCCCGAGCCCGGCCAGCGGTGCCCTGGGGGCTCCCCCTGCCCCACTCTTTGCTGAGGAGGGGGTCTCCCCCCGCCGCAGCCCCCATCCCCCAGCATCTCGCCGTGCCTGGGGCCCCCCGTGCCCGGCAGGGGCGGCAAGTGACCAAAGGGGACCCGGCCTTTGTGCCCCCGTCCCCAGCCCTGCCCGCTGGGTGCCCCCCGCTTCTCCATGGTGCTCTGGGCTGCGGGGACGCGGCTGGGGAGGGGGCGTCCCCAGAGCCCCCCGGGGGGGTGCATGCCTGCGGTGTGCGCGGGGTTTTGGGGGGTCCCCGAGCCCCCGGGCTGTGCCCCCCGAGTGGGGGGTGGGGGCGTGTTGCATGTGTTTGCCTTGGGGGGGGCTCTGCCTGAATGGGGGGGGGGTGTGGGGGGGGTGAATCTGAGCCACTTTTGGGGGTCTAACCTGTGCTAACAGCTGCCCAGCCCTGGCCTGCCGGGGGTGGGGGTCCCGCTGTCCTGGGACCTCCCCCCCCCCCCCCTTTCCTCAGCCCCCCTTCCTTCCCGTTCCGACCCCCCCCGCCCCGCCGTGCCTGTCCACGCTCGCCCTGTCCAGCCGCGTCCGTCTGTCCGTCCGTCCGTCTGTGAGCCTCTGTCCCCCCTCCCCCGGGGCACTGCCTTGTCCCGTGCCCGCCCCGGGGCGTCCCTTGTGCCCCCCCAGCTCTGCGGGGTGACCACAGCCCGGCCCTCGCCGCGGGACGGGGCTTGTCCCACTCACGGGGCAGCCCCCTGGCCCCCCACCCACCCCCGGGGGCAATGCTGGGGGTCCCCGGGGTGTCACTGCCTTACCCAGACCACCAGCCCGGGTCGGGGGGCTTGGGGGCACCCAGCTCTGCCGCTGCCAAGCCGCCACCCACGTGTGCCTCAGTTTCCCCCACCCCTTTTTTTTTTTTTCTTTTTTTTTGGGGGGAGGAGGGGGAGAAACTCAGTGTCACTGCCTGCCAAGTGCTTTGAGCCCCCCCTGTCCCAACGCTCGCCCCCGTGGCGACCGAAATCCGGGCAGTGGGGCCCTCCCCTGGCCCCCTCCCCGCGGGCAGAGGGACGCCCCGTATTTATGTCAACCCCCCACCCCAACTTTTTAATTTAAAGACCCGACAAAAATGTATTTTATTTTATTTATTTATTCTCCTCGGTGTGTGTGTGTGTGTGTGCGGGGAGGGGACACGGGGTGGGGGGACTGGCCCCGCTGGCTTGGTTCTTTGTAATAATAAACATTTCGGTGAGACCTGCCCCACGCCTCAGCCTGCTGGGGTGGGGGGGACACGGGGGGGGCTCTGCGACCACCGCGGCACCGCTGTGAGCCCCGCACCGCCCGCTGCTCGGGGCGGGCAGGATGGAGCCGGGACCCGCCCGGCTCCGGGGAAAAACCCCGGGCGAACATCGGGGGCTGCTCCAGCCCCCCGGGCACGGGCGGCGGCGCTGAGCCCGGGTTTATCGGCTCTAGGCCGGCTCCGGAGGCGATATTTACATCATCAATACAACGCTGCCTCTCAGGGCTGCCGGCACCTCCACTCGCTCTTCTCCGGTCGGTACTCGAACGCTTTCCTGCGGACGGCACATCGGTGACACCTCCGCCCCCCGCGCCCGGGGGTCCCGCACTCCCCCAGCCCAGCCCAGCCCCTACTCACTCTCTGGCGGGCACCGAGGGCCGGCACACCAGCCCGGCCTGGCACGGGCACACCTGGTTGATGCTGAAGGCGAGACCCCCGGGCGGGACGTGGCAGCTCTGGGCCAGCGCCAGGCGCCGCTGGCAAACGCGCTCCCCGTGCTGCCGAGCGCAGCAGCCGCCGGCCCCGCACTCCTCGTCCCGCTGGCACCGCGCTCCTGGAGGCACAAAAAAAACCCAAAACCACTTTAAAGGGACGGGGACCCTCAAATCGACCCCGTCCCCCCCTCCCAGCCCGCCTTGTGCCCGCCGCTCACCGTCCTGCCCGGGGGGCGCGGGCTGCTGGCACTTGCCGAACATGCAGACGAGGCCGCGGGCGCAGTGCGGGTCGTGGCGGCAGTAGTGCCCCGCGGGCCGGGCGGGCAGGCACAGCCCGAAGTGCTCGTCGCAGAAGTGCCCCTGGGCGCAGGGGGTGGCCGGGCTGCACGGGCTCACCTGTGCAGGGGGGGGACATGGCGAGTCAGGGGGGGGTCACACCTGCTCCCTCACCCCATCCCTGACTCCGAGACAGGCAAGAAATGGAGCAAAACCCCACCCGGCCGCGCGCCGCAGAGCGGGGTTGGGTGCGGGAGCGTTGGGGGGATTTTGGGGGCCCAGTGCGGCAGCCTGGGGAGCTCCATCCGCAGCCCGCAGCGGTTCCAGGACTTTTTTTTTTTTTTTTTCCTTGGGAAAAGAAAACCCGGCGGCGGGCTTGGGGTGCGTGGGGGCAATACTGGGGGGGCGGCGCGGGGCCCTACAAAAGTCCTGCTCCAGGTGAGGCTCGAACTCACAACCTCGGCATCGCTCGCGTACCGCCCTATAAGTACCGCGCGCTGACCGATTGCGCCACTGGAGCGCCCGGCGCGGCCCGCGGCCACCGCGCCCCCTGGCGGCCCCGCCGGGCCCGGCCCGCAGCGCGCGTCCGGTTCGGACCGAGATGGGTTCGGTTCCGGGTGGAGATGGACACTACGTCCAGTTATGGATGGAGATGGACACCCTGTGTCCGGTTATGGATGGAGATGGACACTGTGTCCGGTTCTGGATGGAGATGGACACTGTGTGTCCGGTTATGGATGGAGATGGACACCCTGTGTCCGGTTATGGACGGAGATGGACACCCTGTGTCTGGTTCTGGGTGGAGATGGACACTCAGTGTCCGGTTCTGATGGACACTCTGTGTTCGGTTCTGGGTGGAGATGGACACTGTGTCCGGTTCTGGGTGGAGATGGACACTCTGCGTCCGGTTATGGACGGAGATGGACACTACGTCCAGTTATGGATGGAGATGGACACTGCGTCCGGTTCTGGATGAAGATGGACACTGTGTCCGGTTCTGGACGGAGATGGACACCCTATGTCTAGTTCAGACGGAGATGGACACCCTGTGTCTGGTTCTGGGTGGAGATGGACACCCTGTGTCTGGTTCTGGATAAAGATGTACCCCCTCCATCCAGCCCTGGATGGAGCTGGACATCCCCGTGTCCACCCCCGAGTGGAGATGGACACCTCGTGTCCACTTCTGGCTGCAAAGGGACCCCCATGTCCAATCCCGGCTGGAGATGGACACCCCGTGTCCAATCCCGGCTGGAGATGGACACCCCGTGTCCACCCCCGGCTGGAGATGGACACCCCGTGTCCACCCCCGGCTGCACACGGACCCCCGTGTCCCCCTCCCCGGCAGAACGCGGGGGTCACCGCGGTCACACCGCCCCAGCCGAGGATGTCGGCTCTAAGCTCCCCCGGCTCTGCAAACTCCGCTCCCACCCCACTGCGAACCCTCCCGCTGCTGCCACCGCGGCTGCAACTCCTGCACCTGCCCCTGTGCCCCGCCATGCTCGAATTCCTGCTGCAGATTCCACCCTGAGCCCACCCTGGCTGGAATTCCTGTGCCCGCCTTGAACCCACCCTGGCTGTGAACCCAGCTCTGTGCCCACCCTAAACCCACCCTGGCTGTGAACACATCCCTGTGCCCACCCAGGCTGCAAACCCAGCTCTGTGCCCACCTTGAGCCCACCCTGGCTGCAAATCCAGCTCTGTGCCCACCCTGCTCTCACCCTGGCTGGAAATCTTGCCCCAACCCATCCCTGAGCCCACCCTAAACCCACCCAGGCTGGAATTCCTGCTCCCACCCACCCCTGTGCCCACCTTGAACCCATCCAGGCTGGAATTCCTGCTCCCACTCATCCCCGTGCCCACCTTGAACCCACCCAGGCTGCAAACCCAGCTCTGTGCCCACCCTGCTCTCACCCTGGCTGGAATTCCTGCTCCCACTGACTCCTGTGCACAACCTAAACCCACCCTGTGCCCACCCAGGCTGCAAACCCAGCCCTGCTCCCACCCTGGCTGGAAATCCTGCTCCCACCGCCCCTGTGCCCACCTTGAACCCATCCAGGCAGTAAACCCAGCTTTGTGCCCAACCTAAACCCACCCAGGCTGCAAACCCAGCCCTGTGCCCACCCTGAACCCATCCAGGCTGGAATTCCTGCTCCTACCCACCCCTGTGCCCACCTTGAACCCACCCAGGCTGCAAACCCTGTGCTCTGCCCACCCTGAACCCACCCAGGCTGCAAACCCAGCCCTGTGCCCACCCTGAACCCACCCTGAACCCACCCAGGCTGGAATTCCTGCTCCCACCCACCCCTGTGCCCACCCTGAACCCACCCTGGCTGCAAACCCAGCTCAGCACCCACCTCGAGCCCACCCAGGCTGCAAACCCAGCCCTGTGCCCACCCTGCTCTCACCCTGGCTGGAATCCCTGCTCCCTCACCCCTCCTGCCCCCCCATTCCCCCGAGGATCCCCCCACTCCTCACCTCCTCCAGGTCATCTCCGGGGCTCCTGCCCAGCGCGGCGGCGTCGGGCGAGTGCTGGGGCATGGAGAACATCCATGCCCAGAGGTGCCCGGCGGCGGGGGGCAGGAGCCAGGCGGCGAGGCACAGCACGGCGCAGCACGGGGGTGGCACCATGCTGCTGGCGGCGGCGGTGGCGCCCGGCCCGGCCCGCAGCGTTTATGTAGCCGCGGGCCACCTCGGCCCCCCCGCCGCTAAAAGTGTTTGCCCACCTAATGGGGTGGGAGGAGGCAATCAGGGGTTAAGGGATTTGCATAATTGCCAGCCTTCCCCCGGAGAGGGGGGCATCAGCCTCCAGGTAAACAGAAACCCCCCCCCCCAAACCCCCGGGGGCAGTCTGGCTCCGGCGCCAGCTGTGGGCACAGCCTGGGGTGTCCTGTGTGCCCCCCATAGCTAGGGGTGGTGATTTGGGGTGTTCTGTGTGCCCCCCATAGCTAGGGGTGGTGATTTGGGGTGTTCTGTGTGCTCCCCATAGCTGGGGGTGGTGATCTGGGGTGTCCTGTGAGCTCCCCATAGCTCGCACTGGTGATTTGGCCCGGTGCTCCCCATAGCTGGGGGTGGTGATTTGGGGTGCGATTTGGGGTGTTCTATGTGCCCCCCACAGCTCGCACTGGTGATTTGGGGTGTCCTGTGTGCCCCCCACAGCTCGCACTGGTGATTTGGGGTGTCCTGTGAGCTCCCCATAGCACAGAGCTGTGATTTTCGGGTACATTTTGGGGTGCCCCGTGTCCCCGCACAGCTCGGGGTGGCTGATCGGAACAATTTGGGGCTCCCTGCACCCCACAACAACACCAAAATTCCCTGGGTTTTTCGCTTTTCCCTCTGCGGGCAGAGCGGGGATCAGAGGGGAGGCAGAGGGAAAAGCGGGGGGCAAAGGCTGGCACCCCCAAATAGGGCTGGTACCCCCAAACACGGCTGGCACCCCCAAAGCAGGGCTGGCACCCCAGAACATAGCCGGCACCCCCAGAACAGGACGGGTCCTCCCAAAGCAGGACTGGCACCCCCAAATCAGGACTGACACCCCCAAATCAGGGCCGGCACCCCGAACGCGGCTGGCATGTGCCCCGTGTTTGCGCATCCCCCGTGCCCCCCGCGTCCCCCGGCGTGACGGGATTGGCACCTTCCCCGCAGATGGGGTGTGAGCCCCATTATCGCCCGGCCCTTATCAGCGTCACCTCCGTGTCCCCAAACACGGGGGGGCTCAGCCGGGGCCCCCCCAGACCGGTCCAATACACTCCGTGCCCATCCAGGCCGGGATCACCCCCGGCTCCCGGTGGGATTGGTGGGGAGGGGGCTGTGGGGTCGCTCGGGGGGGGACGGGAGCTGGCAATGGGGCGCTCTGGGGGTCTCCAGGGATGCGGGGACCCCCCCTTTCCCTTGCTCCGCACCCCCCATTTCCCTCCTCCTCCGTGCCTCAGTTTCCCCAGCTGCGAAATGCCAAGCTGAGGGGTGGCTCAGGGACACTTTGGGGGGGGTCACCCTAAATTTTTCCTGCGGTGCTCGGGGGGGCTGAGCCGCCAGGATCCGGGCCTCCCCCTCCGGCCCCTCCCCGCCCGTCCCCGCGTGTTTACCCGGCGGCTTCGGCTGCAAATATTGACCCCGCTCCGGGACCGCAGCGCTGTCCCCATCCGTCCCCCGCTGCGCGCTGCCCCGGAGCGGCACCTCCGGATCATCCCGGCGCCACGGGGGTCCCGGACGGCTGCTCTGCACTCCCCCCCACCCCAAAAAAGCCGCTCGGGGGTTTAGGGGGGTCCCAGGCACCCCCCCCCCCCCAAGCCGTGCCGGGTGAACGCTCGGGGTTTTGGGGGGCTCGCGGTGCCGTGATCCCCCCACGGCAGCTCGGGAGGAGTAGGGGGGGAGCGTTCCGGGGGTGCCCTACCCCGGGTGGGGTGAGTGTGGGGGGACCCCTGGGTGGGGGTGTCAGTGTTTGTGGGGTGCCGGTGTTTGTAATTTTGGGGTGTCGGCGGTTTGCGAGGTGTCCGTGTCTGTGATTTTGGGGTGTTGGTGTTTGTGGGGTGTCTGTGTCTGTGATTTTGGGGTGTCCGTGTTTGGGGGTGTCTGGGACTGAGGGGTGTCCGTGTTTGCGAGGTGTCTGTGTCTGTGATTTTGGGGTGTTGGTGTTTGTGGGGTGTCCGTGTCTGTGATTTTGGGGTGTCCGTGTTTGGGGGTGTCTGGGACTGAGGGGTGTCCGTGTTTGCGAGGTGTCTGTGTCTGTGATTTTGGGGTGTTGGTGTTTGTGGGGTGTCCGTGTCTGTGATTTTGGGGTGTCCGTGTTTGGGGGTGTCTGGGACTGAGGGGTGTCCGTGTTTGCGAGGTGGGCGTTTCCTTGTGGTGGGTGGGCTGCATCTGCGGTTGGGGAGGGGGTGTCCATGGTTGAGGGGTGTCCGTGATTGGGGGTATCTGTGGGTGCGGGATGTCCGTGATTCAGGGTGTCCGTGATTCAGGGGTGTCCATGGTTTGGGGTGTCCGTGATTGGGGGTATCTGTGGGTGCGGGATGTCCGTGGGTGTGTGTCCGTGGGTGTGGGGGTGTCCGTGGGTGTGGGGGTGTCCATGATTCAGGGGTGTCCGTGCCTGGGTGTCCCTGAACAGGGGGTGTCCCTGGTCAGGTGGTGTCCACAGTCACGGGTGTCCCTGGTCAGGGGTGTCCGTGGTTCGGGGGTGTTCCTGGGTGTGGGGTGTCCTTGGTTAGGGGTATCCCGGTCAGTGGTGTGTCGGTGCCCGGTATCCATGCCCGGTGTCCCGGTCAGTGGTGTGTC
Source organism: Delichon dasypus (assembly GCA_037837765.1). NCBI lineage: Eukaryota > Metazoa > Chordata > Aves > Passeriformes > Hirundinidae > Delichon > Delichon dasypus. The sequence continues at coordinate 1,945,452 of JBBAXF010000030.1, read as the reverse complement.
GGTGCCCAGTGTCGGTGCCCAGTGTCCGTGCCCAGTGTCCGTGCCCAGTGTCCGTGCCCGGTGTCCCGGTCAGCGCTGTTCCGCCGTGCCTGGTGTCCCGGTCAGTGATGTGTCTGTGCCCGGTGTCCGTGCCCGGTGTCCGTGCCCGGCTGTCCCGGTCAGTGATGTGTCAGTGCCCAGTGTCAGTGCCCAGTGTCAGTGCCCAGTGTCGGTGCCCGGTGTCCGTGCCCGGTGTCCGTGCCCGCTGTCCCGGTCAGTGGTGTGTCCGTGCCCGGTGTCGGTGCCCGGTGTCCGTGCCCGGTGTCGGTGCCCGGTGTCCCGGTCCGGCTGTCCCGGTCAGTGATGTGTCCGTGCCCGGTGTCGGTGCCCGGGGTCCGTGCCCGGCTGTCCCGGTCAGTGATGTGTCTGTGCCCGGTGTCCGTGCCCGGTGTCGGTGCCCAGTGTCCGTGCCCGCTGTCCGTGCCCACTGTCCCCGCAGTAACAGTGCTATCGGCACCGGCAGCCGGCGCTCCGCAGCGGGGGTATAGCTCAGTGGTAGAGTATTTGACTGCAGATCAAGAGGTCCCCGGTTCAAATCCGGGTGCCCCCTTCTTTTGTCCCTCAGTTTTTTGGGGGTCCCCGCTCTGTTTTTCTCACCCCTTCCACCTGCCCCCCAACACCCCGGCAGCGAGGCGAGGCCGCGTCCCGCACCCCAAAGCTCCCCAAACTCGGGGTGTCGGCGCTGGAGGCGCCGCTTTGTTTTGGGGCAGGAAGCACCCAGCTCTGGGGGATCCCCAAAATTCCTGCTTTCCCCTCCTTTTCTTCCTCAGCTCGGAGCAGCCGCGAGGCCGCGGGACCCCCGCATTGTCCCCGAGCCCCTCGTGGGGTGCGGAGCAGGGCTGGAGGTGTCAGCGTCGCTCTCCGGGCTCGGGGGTCGTGCAGCCTCCCCCTGCCCCGGCAGCCAGGGCTGGGGGCTGGGGGGCAGCCGGAGCCCCCCAAAACGCTGCCCAAATCCTGGGGTGCCCGGGAGTCGGTTTGGCTGAATGCGGGAGCTGGAGGCTTCCAGCTGCGGGGGCTCTGCGGTGCCGGCGGGACCCCCACCCTGCGCCCCACACCCTGCGCCCCACACCCTGCTCCTCTGCCCCCCAACACCCCGAAATCCGCTGTTCCTTCTCCAGAGGGAAAACCCGAGGGACTGGGAAGGGCAGGAACCCTGCGGCTCTGCGGGTGGGGGGCGAGGGGTGGGGGTGAAGGGGCGCCGCCCCCCCAAATGAAGGGGCTGCAGTGGTGCTGTGGCTCAGCCCAGCGCCCCCCGCCACCCCCCCAGGGCACCCCGGGGTGACCCCAAACCTCGCTGCCGTCTCAAACCGGCCCCCAAAAACCCGGGGAGAGGCGGGGGGAGCGGGAGGGGTGAGCACCCGGAGGGGTCGCTCCGGGGCGGGGGGGCACTGGAGGAACATTCCCGAGCCCCCCCAAGACGCACGGGGGTCCCGCCGCCGGCTCCGGCTCCATCCCAACCCTTCCCAATCCCGATCCCAATCCCGATCCCGATCCCGATCCCATCCCCACCCCCGGCCCCGCCCCCGGCCCCGCCCGGCTCCGGCTCCGGCTCCGGCTCCGGCTCCGCTCGGTGCGCGGCTCCCGGGGGTCCCGGCCCATGGCGGGGCGCTGAGCCCCCGACCCCCACCATGCGCTGGGGGGGTCTCCTCCTGCTCTGCCTGCTCCGCGGGGCGCTGGGCGCAGGTAGGGGGAACGGGAGGGGGGCGGTGGGAGAGCTCCGGGGATGGGGGGGGGGACACCGGGACGGGGGGTGCGGGGGGTCCCGGCTCTGCCCTGGGGGAGTGGGGGGGTCTTTGTGCCCCCCTTCTGCCGTGCTTTGGGGGTGTCTCCGCTGTGCCCCCCACCCCAGCCCGCAGGTGCGTGTCCCGCTGCTCCCCACACCCCACCCGCCCGTGGGGGTCCCGCTGTGCCCCCCCCAGTGCTCCCCCCTGCCCCAGCAGCTCCGCTGTGGGGTGGGGTGTGGGGACCCCCCCTATCTGTGCTGGGACTGAGGGGGGGCTGTGTCCCCCCGGGCAGGGATCCCCCCCACCCCGGGGCACCCCGCGGCGCGGCTGGAGCTGTCCTGGCTGGGGGTGCGGATTTTGGGGAGCCTTTGAGGGGAGGGGGCGGTCTGTGCTCTCCGGGACACCCCACACCTGCCCCCTGTGCCCCCCCAGGGATGGCGAGCGTGACCCCCAAGCACAGAGCCCCTCTCCGAGCCTCCGTCCAGCTCGACCCTGCCTCAGTTTCCCCTCCCGCAGAGCCGGGAACAGAAAACCCCCGGGGTAACCCCGGCAGCTCGTTAGGCGGCAGTTAGCACCCAGGGGTGGCACCCCGCTCCCTCGGGCCCCCCCCCGGGCTGTGCCGTGTCCCCGATTGGGGACAGACGTCCCGGCCGCCCCCGCCCGCGCCGCGCTGCCAGGAACCGCCTGATCCTCCGCACATTTGGTCCCAGACGCTTTTTTATCCTCCCCCCGCTCCCCAGCCACGTTTCCGGCCTCCGCTGCCTCCCCGGGGCTGCGGGGGTTGGGGGGGGAGGCACGCGGGGATTTTTGGGGGTCCTTGGACCCCATCGCAGCCCGAGCGATGCTCGGGGACATCGAGGGCGGGGTGGGTGCGGGGGCTGCGGTTTGTGGGTGTCGTGGTCAGCTGTCCCCGCCCGGGGCCGGTGTCACCTGTCACCTGTCCCCTGCGGCCACCCCGCCTCTCCATCCCTGCCGTGAGACCCCCTCCAGCTGGTGTCACAGAGCCGGGGGGCGGCACAGCCCCCAGGGGTGCCCCGGGTCACCGACACCCCCGCCCCGTGTCCCCCCTCCCCAGGACGCCCCCGCGGGAGCGCGGCGCGGAGCGCTGGGGACGCGCCCGAGGGGACCCGCATCAGCCAGGACCTGGCGGGCGGCAGCCTGGCCATCGACACCCTGCCGGACAACGGGACCCGCGTGGTGGTGAGCCGGGGACCCCCGCCCCGACCCCGCACCCCAACCCCGGGTCTGCTCCGGGTCTGCTCCAGATCCACCCTAGATCCGCTCCGGATCTGCTCTGGATCATCTCCAGATCCACTCTGGATCCGCTCTGGGTCTGCTCCGGGTTTGCTCTGGGTCCTGTCTGGATCCACTCTGGGTCCACTCTGGATCCCCTCTGGGTCCACTCTGGATCCCCTCTGGGTCTGCTCCAGATCCCCTCCAGATCCCTCCGGATCCGTTCTGGATCAGCTCCAAATCCACTCCGGATCCCCTCCAGATCCCCTCCAGATCCCTCCGGATCCATTCTGGATCCACTCCAAATCCCCTCCAGATCCCCCCCGGATCTACTCCAGATCCCTCCGGGTCCCCTCCAGACCCTCTCCCACCTCCAGGGCTGTTCCCGGTCTGGCTCCGGTTCCGTGTGCGGGGCCGGATCCCCCATCCCGCTCCCCACAGGAAAATCACATCCCTGGGATCGCTCCCGGTCCCATCCCGGACCCGGGCGCGTGGGGGATGTCCTCTGCCGGCGTGTCCCCGCCACGCGCGGCGGTGTCACCTCGTGGGACAGCTCCCTCGGCTCTCCTGTGCCTAATTACCCGCCCTCAATTAGCTCGCGGTTATTTGCGGCGTCCCTCGGCGCCCGGGGGGAGTTCCCTGCGCTCCCAGGGCGGGGGATGCGCGGCCGCGGGTGGATTTTGGGATTTTTTTGGGTTTTGGGGTTTTTTTTTGGTGACTTTGTCCCGGTGTTTTTGGTGGCACCGAGGGGACAAAAGCTGCTGCTCCCGCTCTGCTCCGGCTCATCCTTCAGGGATGGAGAGGAGCCACGAACCAGGGAAAGTCCCGATGTGGAAGCGTTTAAAAATATCCCAAACCTGCCCCAAACCGCCGCTGGCCGTCCGGGAGCCGCAGGGAGGGTGTGACGGTGCTCTTGGATGCCCGCAGGGAAAAGCAGCAATTTCCCGGGGTTTGGGGATCTGCCAAAACCGATTGGGCTCACGGGCGAGGTCACGGCCGCCTCTCACCCTGTCCCACCTCGGGCGGTGCCAGCGCGGGGCCTGGAGGGGTTTTTTCCCCTCTCCCCTCCCCAAAACATCCCGAAATTTGGGCTGCGGAGATGCTGCTCCGACCCCAAAAGGCGAAGCTCTGCTCCCTGCCCGAGCTCTGCCCCGTTGATCCCCGCGTCCCCAGGGTTCCCTCTCCCGATCCCTGCGGGAAAACCGGAGCCAGCCGAGGGCTGGGAAGATCCCGGCGAGCTCGGGCATCCCGCACGCTCCAGCCCCGGCTCTGGGAAAGCGCCGAGGGGGGACGAGAGGAGGCTTTTGTCATTTGTCATTTGTCATTTGTCATTTGTCATTTGTCATTTGTCATTTGTCATTTGTCACCCCGCCTGTCCCTGCGTTCCTGGCAGCCCGTGCCTCGGTTTCCCCGTCCGGTGGGAAGGGAGGGTTCTCGGGGAGCTGTGATTCCCGCGGGGAAGGGCCGGGAGAGGCCGGGGAGGGCAGCGCCTCTCCCTGAGCTTCGCCGGAGTAGGAAAATCCACGAGTCACGGGATTTTTCTGTCACGGTTTTATCCCAGCCCGAGCTGCCGGCTCCTTCCGGGCGCCGGAGTTTGTGTGCGGGGAAGGGGTCAGAGGGGGGGTGCTGGGGGTCCGAGAGGGGTTTTGGGGGTCCGAGAGGGGTTTTGGGGGTCCGAAAGGGAGTCCGGGGGTCCGAGAGGGAGTCTGGGGGTCACAGGAAAATTTTGGGGGATCAGGGAGGGAGCTTGGGGGTCAGAGGGAGCTTTGGGACATCAGAGAAGGGGTTCGGGGGGTCAGAGAGGGGTTTTGGGGGGTCAGAGAGGAGGTTCGGGGGGTCAGAGAAGTATTTTGGGGGATCAGAGAGGGTTTTGGGGGGATCAGAGAAGGGCCCTGGGGGTCAGAGGGAGTTTGGGGGATCAGATAAGGGTTCTTGGGGTCAGAGAGGATTCTGGGGGTCAGAGGGAGTTTTGGGGCATCAGAGAAGGGTTTTGGGGGTCACAGAAGAGTTCTGGGGGGTCAGAGGAGGATACTAGGGATCAGGGAAGGGTTCAGGGGGGTCAGAGAGGTTTCTGAGGTTCAGAGAAGGTTTTTGGGGGATCAGAGAGGGTTTTGGGGGATCAGAGAAGGTTTTTGGTGGATCAGAAGGTTTTGGGGGATCAGAGAAGGGTTATGGGGGTCAGAGAGGGCTTGGGGGGGATCAGAGCAGGGTTTTGGGGGGGTCAGAGAAGGGCCCAGGGGGTCCGAGCGGGTTCTGGGGGTCGGAGGGGCCGGCAGCAGACGCGCAGCAGATGGGGACGAGCGGCGAGCGTGGCGGCGCGCCAGGCGCTGGCACGGAGCTCCAGCAGAGCTTTCCCGAGGAAAATTAAGACGCTTCCCGTCCCAGCCCCTCCGCCCCCGGCTGGGTGTGAAGCCGCCTCCCCCGACCGGCGACGGCTCCCGGCTGTGTGTCCGTCCGTCTGTCCGTGCGGCGGCCGCTGTCCCCGGCAGGGCCCTGACCGCTCTGGGGTGGCTGTGGCAGAGCTGGCACCGGCCGTGGGGGGCTCCGGGGCTCTGGGGGTGCTGCTGGCGGCTCGGGGGGGACACTCGGGGTCCCTCTCCGGCTGCCGAGCCAGCGGCGGCTGCTCGGCCCCGTTCCGCGCTCCTGGGGCGTCACCCTGGAACAACATCGCTCGTCCCCGTCCTCAGCCCGGAGCTGCTCCTGCCAAGGTCAATCATTCCCTCCGGGCTCGGCGCGGTCACTGGAGCTCCGGCCCCCGGCTCCGGAGCGCGATTTCTCCCGGGTTTCTCGCTGCCTTCCCGCCGGTCACCCCCGCGTGTCCCCCGTGTCCCTCCCCCGTGGCTGCAGGAGGACAACCACAGCTACTACGTGTCGCGGCTCTACGGTCCCGGGGACGCGCGGCGCCGCGGGCTCTGGGTGGACCTGGCAGCGGCCAACGGGAGCCAGGTGAAGATCCACGGGATCCTCTCCAACACGCACCGGCAGGCCTCGGTGAGCCCCGGGCTGTCCCCGCGTCCCCCAGCCCGGCGGGGAGGGACCGGGGGCTGCAGGGTGCCCGTGACAGGCTCGGGAGGTTTCAGGGTTTGGGGAGTGTTTGCGGCTCCCAGGCCTGTTCCTGGGGTGGAGGGTGCTGCAGGATCCCTGGGCCGTTCCCTGGGCCGTTCCCTGTGCTACCCTATGCCATCCTTGTGCCATCCCTGTGCCATCCCTGTGCCATCCCTGTGCCATCCCTGGGACATTCCCTGTGCCATCCCTGGGACATTCCCTGGGCCATCCCTGGGACATCCCTGGGACATCCCTGGGACATTCCCTGTGCCATCCCTCCATCCCTGGAACATCCCTGGGACACCCCTGTCCCTGTCCCTGTCCCTGTCCCTGTCCCTGTCCCTGTCCCTGTCCCTCTCCCTCTCCCTCTCCCTCTCCCTCTCCCATCCCTCTCCCATCCCGTTCCCATCCCTCTCCCATCCCGTTCCCATCCCGTTCCCATCCCGTTCCCATCCCGTTCCCATCCCTCTCCCATCCCGTTCCCATCCCGTTCCCATCCCGTTCCCATCCCGTTCCCATCCCTCTCCCATCCCTCTCCCATCCCGTTCCCATCCCTCTCCCATCCCGTTCCCATCCCGTTCCCATCCCGTTCCCATCCCATTCCCATCCCTCTCCCATTCCCAGCTGTTTTTCCCGAGGGCTGAGCTCTGTTCCCACCCTCCGTCCCTCAGAGGATCGTCCTGTCCTTCGACTTCCCCTTCTACGGACACCCCGTGCGGCAGGTCACCATCGCCACGGGCGGTGAGCGGGGACGGGGCGGGGTGGGATCGGGGGAGCGTGGGATCCATGGAGCGTGGGAGCGTGGGATCCATGGGGCATGGGATGGGATCATGGTATCAGGGGAGCGTGGGATCCATGGAGCATGGGATGGGATCATGGGATCAGGGGAGCGTGGGATCCATGGAGTGTGGGAGCATGGGATCAGGGGAGCGTGGGATCCATGGAGTGTGGGAGCATGGGATCAGGGGAGCGTGGGATCCATGGAGCGTGGGAGCATGGGATCCATGGAGCGTGGGATGGGATCGTGGGATCATGGGATCATGGGATCCATGGGATCCATGGAGCATGGGATGGGATCATGGGATCATGGGATCATTGGATCCATGGAGCATGGGATGGGATCATGGGATCAGGGGAGCGTGGGATCATGGGATCCATGGGATCCATGGGAGCGTGGGATGGGATCATGGGATCCATGGGAGCGTGGCATCCATGGGAGCATGGGATGGGATCATGGGATTCATGGGATCCATGGAGCATGGGATGGGATCATGGGATCAGGGGAGCGTGGGATCCATGGAGTGTGGGAGCATGGGATCGGGGGAGCATGGGAGCATGGGATCATGGGATCATTGGATCCATGGAGCATGGGATGGGATCATGGGATCATGGGATCATTGGATCCATGGAGCATGGGATGGGATCATGGGATCATTGGATCCATGGAGCGTGGGATGGGATCATGGTATCAGGGGAGCGTGGGATCCATGGAGTGTGGGAGCGTGGGATCCATGGAGCGTGGGATCATGGGATCCATGGGATCCATGGGATCATGGGAGCGTGGGATGGGATCATGGGATCCATGGGAGCGTGGGATCCATGGGAGCATGGGATCAGGGGAACATGGGATCATGGGATCCATGGGATCCATGGGAGCGTGGGATAGATTGGTTACATTGGATCGTGGGAGCCATTGGATCATGGGATGATGGGATGGGATGGGATGAGATGGGATCCATGAGACGGGACACAGGATGGGATCCATGGGATGGGATGGGACAGGACAGGACAGGACGGGACGGGACGGGACGGGATGGGATGGGATGGGATGGGATGGGATGGGATGAAGATGGGATGGGATGGGATGGGATGGGATGGGATGGGATGGGATGGGATGGGATGGGATGGGATCCATGGGATGTGGTGAATGGGATGTGATCATTGGGTGGGATGGGACCCATGGAATACAATGCCCACAGTGGGGGGCCAGACATGGCTCTGGTGCTGCCTCCCGCCTCACCCCACATCCCGGACCCCCAGGGATCTCGGGGAGGGGGGCACAGCCCTTCCAACTCCTCCCTGCACCCCAAATCCCCTCGGGGAGCCCGGAGCTGCCGCTCCCTCTGTCCCTGCAGAGACTGGCGGGACACAGAGGGGTAAAAACCGGGATGGGCGAGGCGGGACAGAGTGGTGGGAGGCCGGAGGGAGGCCAGGACGGTGCCGAGGAGGAGGAGGAGGAGGAGGAGGAGGAGGAGGAGGACGTGCTGCTTCATCCCCTGCCGTCCCCAAAGGCTTCATCTTCGTGGGGGACGTCATCCACCGCATGCTCACGGCCACGCAGTACATCGCCCCGCTCATGGCCAACTTCAACCCCGGCTTCTCCCGCAACTCCACCGTGCAGTACCTGGACAACGGTGAGCGCCGCTCCCTCCGCCCGGCGCCGCTCCCTGCGGCTCCCCGGGCCCGGCAGCGACCGGAGTTTAACCAGCTCTGCACAAGGGAGCGTCGCTTGGGCTTTAAGCCGGGCTTTAGGGCTTCTCTTAAGAACTGACGCTGGGCTCTTTCAGTGTTTAAGGCGCTTACAAATGCTCCATTTGTTCAAAACCGAGCTCTCCTTTCTGGGTCTGGGTTTCTTGGAAGGGTTTTGCACACTCCTCACGTCTTTGGACAGCCCTGGACATCCCCTTTCGGGGGTGTCTTTTTGGGGATCCCATTCTGGGGTCCCTTTCCAGGATCCCTTTTTGGGGATCCCATTCCGGGGCACCCGTTTTGGGATTCCTTTCCACGGTCCCTTTCTGTGGTCCCTTTCCAGGATCCTTTTTTGGAGTCCCTTTTTGGGGATCCCATTTTTGGAGTCTCTTTTTGGGAATCCCTTTCCAGGGTCCCCTTTCCAGGATCTCTTTTTTGGGGTCCCTTTCTGGGATCCCTTTTTAGGGTCCCTTTCCACGGTCCCTTTCCGGAGTCCCTTTTTTGGGGTCCCCTTTTTGGGGTCCTTTTCCAGGTTCCCTTTCTGTGGTCCCTTTCCAGGATCCCTTTTTGGAGCCTCTTTTAGGGAATCCCTTTTTGGAGATCCCATTTTTGGAGTCTCTTTTAGGGAATCCCTTTCCGGGGTCCCTTTTTTGGGGATCCCGTTTTTGGAGTCTCTTTCTGGGGTCCCTTTTTTGGGGTCCCCTTTTTGGGGTCTCTTTCCGGGGTCCCTTTTTTGGGGTCCCCTTTTTTGGGGTCCCTTTCCCGGCTGCCGTTCCCGGGCGGGCTGAGCCGCTCTGCTCGCCCGCAGGGACGGTGTTTGTGGTGCAGTGGGACAAGGTTTACCTGCAGGGCAAGGAGGACTTGGGCAGCTTCACCTTCCAGGCCGCCCTGCACCGCAGCGGGACGATCGTCTTCGGCTACAAGGAGGTGAGGGCTGGGGCAGGAGGGGCCTGGGGGGTCCTGGCAGGGGGTTCGGACGCTCCTGGGGGGCCGGAGCCGGGATCTGTCCCATCCTCTGTCCCCGGCGCAGATCCCGGTGCCGATCCCGCGGATCAGCGCCAGCCAGCACCCCGTGAAGGCCGGAATCTCCGACGCCTTCATGGTCCTCAACCCTTCTCCCGACGTTCCCGGTGAGTCCCCGAGGGGCTGCGGGCCCGGGGGGGGAGCTGATCCCGCAGGGACCGGGGCGGGATCCTCGTCCTTGGTGGCTTTTCCAGGATGTGAGGATGTCCGGAGTGAATTCCAAGGGGGTGTGAGGAGGTGTGTGGGGTTCTCTGGGCGCTCTTTTTGGGACCTCCTTTTTGGGGATCCCCTTTCTGGGATCTCCTTTTGGGATATCTTTATGGGATCCTCTTTGGGGGTCTCCCTTTGAGATCCCTTTCTGGGATCTCCTTTTAAGAACCCCTTTTGGGATATCTTTATGGGATCCTTTTTTTGGGATCCTCTTCGAGGGTCTCCCTTTGAGATCCTCCCTTTTTGGGATCCTTTTTTGGGATCCTTTTTTTTTGGATCTCCTTTTGGGATCCCCTTTTGGGAGCTGTGTGTGTTTTGGGAGATGTCTCTCCTTTGGGAGATCAGCTGTGCCTTGAACTGCGGGGCCTCCCCCCCAAAAAATCCCCTTCCACCCTCTGGCGTCACGCAGAGCCCAGCCCCGCTCCTCCCCGCGTTTCCCTGTTGTTTCTGGAGCGGTCTGGCCCCGGTTTGCGGCCCGTGCTCTGTGTCCGAGCCCGGCCGGGCTGGGCGGTTCCTCCTCCCCGCTCCCGCAGCCGCTCCTGGAGCCGCTCCCTCGGTCCCCGCGGAATTCCCGAGCCCCGTGCGGGCAGAACAGATTCCCTGCGGGGATGGGCAGGGCTGGGCTGGGGAATCGCGGCTTGGAGGGACGGAGGGGAGCGCAGGATGCTCGCCCTGCTCATCCTCTCATTCCTGCCCTCCTCATCCTCACACTCCTGCCCTCCTCATCCTCTCATTCCTGCCCTCCTCATCCTCACACTCCTGCCCTCCTCATCCTCGCACTCCTGCCCTGCTCATCCTCTCATTCCTGCCTTCCTCATCCTCGCACTCCTGCCTTCCTCATCCTCTCATTCCTGCCCTCCTCATCCTCGCACTCCTGCCTTCCTCATCCTTGCACTCCTGCCTTCCTCATCCTCTCATTCCTGCCCTCCTCATCCTCACATTCCTGCCCTCTTCATCCTCTCATTCCTGCCTTCCTCATCCTCTCATTCCTGCCCTCCTCATCCTCACACTCCTGCCCTCCTCATCCTCTCATTCCTGCCCTCCTCATCCTCACACTCCTGCCCTCCTCATCCTCGCACTCCTGCCCTGCTCATCCTCTCATTCCTGCCTTCCTCATCCTCGCACTCCTGCCTTCCTCATCCTCTCATTCCTGCCCTCCTCATCCTCGCACTCCTGCCTTCCTCATCCTTGCACTCCTGCCTTCCTCATCCTCTCATTCCTGCCCTCCTCATCCTCACATTCCTGCCCTCTTCATCCTCTCATTCCTGCCTTCCTCATCCTCTCATTCCTGCCCTCCTCATCCTCTCATTCCTGCCCTCCTCATCCTCGCACTCCTGCCCTCCTCATCCTCGCACTCCTGCCTTCCTCATCCTCACACTCCTGCTCTCTTTATCCTCGCACTCCTGCTCTCTTTATCCTCGCACTCCCGCCCTGCTCATCCTCGATTTCCCCATGCCGGAGGAGCATCGGGGCTGTGTCACCATCCCGAACGGGGCACGGAGGAGTTTTTTTGGGGGGAAGCGGCTGCAGGAGCTCCGGGCCGTGCGTCAGAACCCGGCGGTGTTTGTTTGGAGCCCGGGCTGCACCGGTGCCTCCTCTCCGGAGAGAGGAGCAGGGAGAGCTCCGAGCCGCTCCTGAGCCCTGGAGCCCCCCAGCACCTCCCGGCCCCCCCGAGAGGGAACAACCCCACACCTGGAGCCCCCGGGACCCCAACCCTCGGCCGGGGCGGGTTTTGTGCCGGGTCTAAAACCCGGGCTCGGTTCCAGATTCGCGACGCCGGACGATCTACGAGTATCACCGCGTGGAGCTGGACACCAGCAGGATCGGCAGCCTGTCGGCCGTGGAGTTCACCCCGCTGCCCAGTGAGTCCCTCATGGCCCCGATGCCGCCCCCAAAGCACCGCGGGCTCCGCTCCCCGGCCCCCGGGGCAGCCGAGGCGGGGCCGGGGGCGCTGGGAGGGCGATGCCCCGGAGTTGGGGTCTGGGGAGGCGGGGAGGGATGGGGTGGGGTCAGCAGGGAGCAGCTCAGCCTGTCCTGGGGTCACTGAGGAGCAGCTCAGCCTGTCCTGGGGTCACCAAGGAGCAGCTCAGCCTGTTCTGGGGTCACTGAGGAACAGCTCAGCCTGTCCTGGGGTCACTGAGGAACAGCTCAGCCTGTTCTGGGGTCACCAGGGAGCGGCTCAGCCTGTCCTGGGGTCACTGAGGAACAGCTCAGCCTGTCCTGGGGTCAGCAGGGAACAGCTCAGCCTGTCCTGGGGTCAGCAGGGAGCGGCTCAGCCTGTCCTGGGGTCACTGAGGAGTGGCTCAGCCTGTCCTGGGGTCAGCAGGGAGCGGCTCAGCCTGTCCTGGGGTCACTGAGGAGCGGCTCAGCCTGTCCTGGGGTCACCAAGGAGCGGCTCAGCCTGTCCTGGGGTCAGCAGGGAACAGCTCAGCCTGTCCTGGGGTCACTGAGGAGCAGCTCAGCCTGTCCTGGGGTCACCAAGGAGCGGCTCAGCCTGTCCTGGGGTCAGCAGGGAGCAGCTCAGCCCCGTCCTGGGGTCACCAGGGAGCGGCTCAGCCTGTCCTGGGGTCACTGAGGAGCGGCTCAGCCTGTCCTGGGGTCACTGAGGAACAGCTCAGCCTGTCCTGGGGTCACTGAGGAGCGGCTCAGCCTGTCCTGGGGTCACTGAGGAACAGCTCAGCCTGTCCTGGGGTCAGCAGGGAACAGCTCAGCCTGTCCTGGGGTCACTGAGGAACAGCTCAGCCTGTCCTGGGGTCACTGAGGAACAGCTCAGCCTGTCCTGGGGTCAGCAGGGAACAGCTCAGCCTGTCCTGGGGTCACTGAGGAACAGCTCAGCCTGTCCTGGGGTCACTGAGGAACAGCTCAGCCTGTCCTGGGGTCACTGAGGAGCGGCTCAGCCTGTCCCTTTTTTCCCTTTTCCCTTTTTTCCCTTTTCCCCCCTTTTTCCCTTTTTTCCCGTTCCCAGCCTGCCTGCAGCACCAGAGCTGTGAATTGTGCCTGAGCTCGGAGCTGACCTTCAACTGCAGCTGGTGTCACGTCCTGCAGAGGTGAAAAAAAAAAGATTTTAATTATTTAGAATTATTTTTAGAAAGATTTTTAATTGGTTTTAGTGGGTTTTATTTCTATGGTTTATATATTTTAGCGTATTGTACATTATGTGTATTGTATATTCTATGTTATATATTATAAGTTATATATGATAGATAATATACAACGTATAATATTTTATATATTATGTAAAATATATTTGTAATTATAATTATAGAATATATTATACATAGATAATAGATACTAGATACTAGATACTAGATAATAGATAATATGTAATATAATAATAATAATAATAATAATATTTTATTATGCGTATTATACATTCTTGTACACTATACATCATAGAAGAATTATATATTGCTAATTTTAGATATTATATTATAAATATTAATTTTCATATTTGTGCATAAAGATGTTTATATTTTTATTTTTATTTTTATTTTTATTTTTATTTTTGTTTTTATTTTTATTTTTATAGTTTAGTTATAGTTATAGTTTAGTTATAGTTATAGTATAGTTATAGTTACTTTAATTTAATTTAAATTTTAATTTTAATCTTTATTTTAAATTTTTTTGGTTATTTTAATTTTTAATTTTAATTTTAATTTTAATTTTAATCTTAATCTTAATTTTAATTTTTATCTTTATTTTTAATTTTTTTGGGTTTTATTTTATTTTTACTTTTACTTTTACTTTTAATTTTAATTTTAATTTTTATCTTTATTTTAATTTTTTGGGGGTTTTAAATTTTAATTTTAATTTTAATTTTAATTTTAATTTTTATCTTTATTTTAATTTTTTGGGTTTTTAAATTTTAATTTTAATTTTAATTTTAATTTTAATTTTTATCTTTATTTTAATTTTTTTTGGTTTTTAAATTTTAATTTTAATTTTAATTTTAATTTTTATTTTAATTTTTATTTTTATTTTTATTTTCATTTTCATTTTGAATTTCCCCCTCTGCCGCTGTCCTTCGGGCGTTGCTGAGCCGCTGTCTCCGGTTCCACGCCGCTCCGGGCTGCGTTTCCCGGGATTCATTTCCCAGCCCTGGGACAGGCTGGGACCTGAGGCAGCACTCACGGTTCACTTCAGTCCGTGAGGTTAAAACAGGAGGAGAATTTTCCTGGCAGTGGCCGGGGGCTCCAGGGGGGCCCAGCAAGGATTTGGGGGGAATTCGCCGGGATTTGGGGTTTTTCGGAGGGCGCGGCGCTGCCCCTGCTCCCCCCCTGCTCGGGCAGGGTTTTAGCAGAGCAGGAGATTTTTAATGAGAGCTGGTGGCTGGGGACGGGACCCAGAAACACAAATCTGAGCCTGGGAAGCCGGAGCTGCTGGGGACACGTCACCTCCCTGTGCCCCCGGGGACAGGGACAGGAGGGGACAGGGACAGGGATGGGACAGGGACAGGGATGGGGACAGGGACGGGGACAGGGATGGGACAGGGACAGGGACAGGGACAGGGACAGGGACAGCAGGGACAGGAGGGGACAGGGACAGGGATGGGACAGGGACAGGGATGGGGATGGGACAGGGACAGGGATGGGACTGGGACAGGGATGGGGACAGGGATGGGACAGGGACAGGGATGGGACTGGGACAGGGATGGGGACAGGGATGGGACTGGGACAGGGACAGGGATGGGACAGGGACAGGGATGGGACTGGGACAGGGATGGGGACAGGGATGGGACAGGGACAGGGATGGGACTGGGACAGGGATGGGGACAGGGATGGGACTGGGACAGGGACAGGGATGGGACAGGGACAGGGATGGGGACAGGAGGGGACAGGGATGGGGACAGGGATGGGACAGGGACAGGGACAAGGACAGGAGGGAACAGGGACAGGGATGGGACAGGGACAGGGACAGGACAAAAACAGGGATGGGGACAGGGACAGCAGGGACAGGGACAGTGGGGACAGTGACAGTGACAGTGGCTGCAGTCCCTGTGACACCCCTGGGACAGGAGGGGACAGTGACAGTGACTCGAGCACTTGTGAGACTCCCAAACCAGGGAGGTGACAGTGACAGTGACAATGATACTGACAGTGACAGTGACAGTGACGGTCATACTGACAGTGACAGTGACAGTGACAATGATACTGACAGTGACAGTGACAGTGACAGTGACAGTGACAGTGACGGTGGCCCCGGCTCGGTGGCTCGGGGCCATTGTCACTGTGGTGACCCGGGGTGGCTCTGGGGACAGAGCTGCAGCCGCGGTGCCGCGGCTCCGTCTGAGCCCAAACGCCTCCTCGACCCATTGAAGGGGATTTTATCCGATCATGGAATCCCATGGAAAAGACCCCAGATCCCCTGCGGTGCCACCCCTGGCCTGGCAGGGTCACCTCCCTCTGTCCCTGCTGCTCCAGCCCGGCCTGGGACACTGCCAGGGCTCGGGGCAGCCACGGCTCCCCTGGGTACCCCTTGGTTCCCCTAAATATCTCCTGATATCCCTTTATTCCCTTGGGATAACTCCTGGGATATCCCTTTATCCCCTTGGGATATCCCTTTATCCCCTTGGGATATCCCTTTAGGTGACCCCTTTTTAATGAACCCTTTATTTATTATAGATTTGTTATTTATTATTTACATAACTCCTTGGATATCCCTTTATTCCCTTTGGATATCCCTTTAATTCCTTGGGATATCCCTTTAATTCCTTGGGATATCCCTTTATCCCCTTGGGATATCCCTTTAATTCCTTGGGATATCCCTTTATTCCCTTGGGATATCCCTTTAATTCCTTGGGATATCCCTTTATTCCCTTTGGATATCTCTTTACTCCCTTGGGATATTCCTTTAATCCCCTTGGGATATCCCTTTAATTCCTTGGGATATCCCTTTATCCCCTTGGGATATCCCTTTATTCCCTTGGGATATCCCTTTACTCCCTTGGGATATTCCTTTAGTTCCTTGGGATATCCCTTTAGGTAACTCTTTATTATTTATAATAATTTAATTTTTATAAACCCATTATTTATGATTTAGATAACTCTTTGGATATCCCTTTATTCCCTTTGGGTATTCCTTTATTCCCTTCAGATAACCCTCTGTATATCCCTTTATTATTTATAAACCCTTTATTTATTGTAAACCCGTAATTTATTGGTTAGATAACTCTTTGGATATCCCTTCGTTCCCTTTGGATATCCCCTCATTCCCTTTGGATATCCCCTTTTTCCCCTTGGATATTCCTCCATTCCCTTTGGATATCCCTTCATTCCCTTTGGATATCCCTTCATTCCCTTTGAATATCCCTTTATTCCCTTTGGATATCCTTTTATTCCCTTTGGATAGTCTTTTATTCCCTTTGGATATCCCTTTATTCCCTTTGGATATCCTTTTATTCCCTTTGGATATTCTTTTATTCCCTTTGGATATCCCTTTATTCCCTTTGGATATCCCCTTTTTCCCTTCGGATATCTCTTCCCCTCTCCCTTTATTCCCATTTTTCCCTTTTCCCAGCCCCTCCCCACCCTCCCAGGGAGGAATTCCTTCCCCATATCCCAATCCCAACCCTCTGGCAGCTTTAACCCTTTTTTTTCCGCCCTCTTCCAGCCAGGCTGGTCCCACAGATCCTTCCCGAAGCAGCTCCAAGCTGCTCACATCCCAACCTCGTGATTCCAGCCCGGAGCCCTCCCAGCTCTCTCTCCCCAAACAGCCAAATCCCAATTTTTTGCCTCTCCCGATCCCCTAACTGCGACGGGAGCCGCGCTCCAAGCCAAGATCCCGGAGTTTCTGCGCGTTTTCCCCTTTCCCTGGAGCGTAAATCCGCGTTCGCACCAGCGGCTCGGGGGTTTTGTTGGGTCGGCCCCGAGCCTTTCCGAAGGTCGGGGCGCTGCTCCCTTCCCTGTTCCCGCGGGGAATTCTCGGCCTGATGTCATCTGGAATCCCTCTGCAGTGTTTTTCCTGTGCAGATGTTGTTGGAGGGAGCCCAGCCGACCTCGTGCAGCTCCCGGCCTCGCCCTGGCCCCGAGTCCGGGGAAATGGAAACTCAAACTCAGCCCCGGCCTTTCTCCCGGCTTTTTTTTCTTTTCCCTCTCCTTTTTCCCTTGGAGAAGCGCTCCTCACCCTTTCCCTGCCTCTGGCACGGGGAATGTTTGAGCTCTTCCAGCACAGCTGTGTGGATAAAACCTTGGAGCTCAGCGTTCCAGGCCCTCTTTGTCCAAGGATTCCCACCCAGCCCCAACCGGGGCGGGATTTGGGATTTTTTTGGAGGGGAGCTGAGGAGCCACGGGCGTTCCCAGCCTCGTCACCTGGATAATCCCTGGATTTTCCTTTTCCCCACAGGTGCTCCAGCGGTTTTGACCGGTACCGGGAGGAGTGGCTGAGCTACGGCTGCGGCCAGGTGAGCCCGGGGAATCCCAACCGCTCCTGGGGCTGGGGATGGCGCTGAGACACGGAAAACCCACGGCCCAGCTGGAGAAAGGATTCAGGAGGGCATTGAGTGAGACATCTGAGGGTCACGGTGTTCTGGACCAGACTGAGCGTCCCTTGGGATTGCACTCTGATCCCTTTAGCTATCCCTTGGGATTGCACTCTGATCCCTTTAGATTTCCCTTGGGATTGCACTCTGATCCCTTTAGACATCCCTTGGGATTGCACTCTGATCCCTTTAGACATCCTTTGGGATTGCACTCTGATCCCTTTAGATATCCCTTGGGATTGCACTCTGATCCTTTTATATCCCTTGGGATTGCACTCTGATCCCTTTAGATTTCCCTTGGGATTTCCCTCTGTTCCCTTTAAATTTCCCTTGGGATTTTCCTTCATTCCCTTTAAATTTCCCTGGGGATTTTCCTTTAGACATTCCTTTATTCCCCTCGGATTTCCCTTTGGTCCCTTTAGATATCCCTTGAGATTTCCCTTTGTTCACTTCGGATCTTCCTTTATTCCCTCGGGATTTCCCTTTGTATCCTTTTTTTCCTTTAGATATCCTTTATTCCCTTAAGTATCTCCTGATATCCCTTTATTCCCTTTAGGTATCCCTTTGGATATCCCTTCATTCCCTTTGGATATCTCTTTATTCCCTTTTGATATCCCTTTATTCCCTTGGGATATCTCTTTATTCCCTTTGGATATCCCTTCATTCCCTTTGGATATCTCTTTATTCCCTTTAGATATCTCTTTATTCCATTTCAATATCCCTTTATTCCCTTTATTCCCTTGGGATATCCCTTTATTCCCTTTGGATATCCCTTTATTCCCTTTGGATATCTCTTTATTCCCTTGGGATATCTCTTTATTCCATTTCAATAGCCCTTTATTCCCTTTATTCCCTTTATTTCCTTGGGATATCCCTTTACTCCCTTCATTCCCTTCCGATATCCCTCTATTCCCTTTGGCCACCCCTTCCCCTCTCCCTCTATTCCCGTTTTTCCCTCTATTCCCGTTTTTCCCTCTATTCCCGTCATTCCTCCTCCTCCCCGAGCGTGACTCTTACTCACCCCAGGCAGGAAGGAGCGAGCGCTGTTTGTGTCCCTGGGAGCAAAAACCATCCCGCAGCTCCTTCCTTCGTCCCACCAAACATCTGCTTCTGCTTTGGCCTTCGCTCCTCTTTTATTTCCTCTCTGTTTTTGTTTTTGTTGCCGTTCCTTTGTTTTGTTTGCTTCGATTTCAATGGGTTCTGTCATTTGTTTGGGGTTCTTTTGTTTGTTTGTTTCTGGTTTCATTTGTTTGTTTAGGGTTTTTTTGTTTGGTTTGGTTGGTGTTTGATGTTTCTTTTTCTGTTTCAGTTTGTTTTCTTCTGGTTTAGTTTGTGGTTTTGTTTTGTTTGGTTTTTTTTCTGTTTGGGTTTTTTAAATTATTTTTGTGGGGTTTTTTGAAGTTTTTTTGGTGGGATTTTTTTTTTTGGTGGGTTTTTTTTGTTTGTTTGTTTTTGGGTTTTTTTTGTGTGTGTGATTTTATTCTCCTTTCCTACTGAAAACCTCAGCTCCATCTCCCTCTGGGCCTGGCCCTCATCCCCCTCCTCCCTCCGTGTGGGAAGCGGATCCCTCCCGGAATTCCTGCTGCGGGGAAACCCCGCTCCAAGTTCTCCCTTTTTTCCCGGCAGTCGGATGAGAGCACCTGCGAGGATCTGGCAGAAGGCGGCCGCTACCCCGCGCCCCCGGGCAGCTCGGAGCCAGCGCCGGGCCCCGGCGCCACCTCGCCCACGGCCCCGCTGCTCCCCGGCAGCCTCACCACCCAAGGTGCGTGCGGGGGGTCACCTGGGCAGGTGATCCTGACCCCTGGACAGGTGATCCTGACCCCTGACCCATGGACAGGTGATTCCTGACCCATGGACAGGTGACCCCTGACCCATGGACAGGTGATCCCTGACCCATGGACAGGTGATCCTGACCCATGGACAGGTGATTCCTGATCCCTGACCCATGGACAGGTGATCCTGACCCATGGACAGGTGATCCTGACCCCTGACCCATGGACAGGTGACCCCTGGACAGGTGATCCTGACCCCTGACCCATGGACAGGTGATCCTGACCCCCGACCCATGGACAGGTGATTCCTGACCCATGGACAGGTGATCCTGACCCATGGACAGGTGATCCTGACCCCTGACCCCTGGACAGGTGATCCTGACCCATGGACAGGTGATCCTGACTCCTGACCCATGGACAGGTGACCCCTGGACAGGTGATCCTGACCCCTGGACAGGTGACCCCTGGACAGGTGATCCCTGGACAGGTGATCCCTGACCCCTGACACCTGGACAGGTGATCCCTGATCCCTGACCCATGGACAGGTGATCCCTGACCCTTGGACAGGTGATGTTCCTATCTCTGATCCCTGGAAAGGTGATCCCTGGAAAGGTGATCCCTGGATATGTGATCCCTGATCCCTGGGAAGGTGATCCCCCATCTCTGATCCCTAGGACAAGTGATCCCCCATCCCGATCCTGATCCCCGGGCTGGTGATCCCTGATCCCTGCAGCTGATCCCTTTCACCGCCTCAAAAACCAAATCCAAGTGAAAACCGGGACCGGATGGGTTTGGAGCAGAATCCCGGAATGGTTTGGGTTGGAAAGGGACCTCAAATCCCTTCCAGTGCCACCAGGGACGGATCCCACTGCCCCAGGGCGCTCCAAACCCCGTCCAACCTCTCCTGGGACACTTCCAGGGATGCAAGGGCAGCCACAGCTGCTCTGGGAATTCCATCCCAGCCCCTTCCCGGCAGGAATTCCATCCCCAAAATCCCCAGCCCGAGCCCGTTTCTCCATCTGCCGCGCCTGGATCCGTCACGTTCCGGAATCCCGGCAGGATTTGGGTTGGAAGGGAGCTCGGAGCTCATCCCATCCCAAGGGCAGGGACAGATCCCACGGGCCCAGGGCGCTCCAGGCCCCGTCCTTGGGGAGGGATGAGGACAGGAATGACGGGAATGGGGCGCAAGAGGTGACCCCTGGGGGAGTGAGGCAGGGCAGGAAGAGCTTTAGGGTTTTCTCAGCTTTTTTGGCTGTTTGGGAAAGTCAGCAGAGCGACCGAGGAGCTGTGGGTGGAATCCGCAGGATCCCGAAGGCGTCAGTCCCGGAGAGAGGGACTTGGGATTTCACTGGGCTTGGGAATTCTCTGGGTTTGGGAATTCACTGGGTTCAGGATTTCTCTGGATTCAGGATCTCACTGGGTACAGGATTTCTCTGTGTTCAGGATTTCTCTGGGTTCAGGATCTCATTGGATTCAGGATATCTCCGGGTTCAGGATTTCTCTGGGTTCAGGATTTTTCTGGGTTCAGGATTTCACTGTGCTCAGGATTTCAGTGCGTTCAGGATTTCTCCGGGTTCAGGATTTCTCTGGATTCAGGATCTCACTGGGTTCAGGATCTCAATGGGTTCAGGATCTCAATGGGTTCAGGATTTCTCTGGATTCAGGATCTCACTGGGTTCAGGATTTATCTGGATTCAGGATTTCTCCGGGTTCAGGATTTCTCCGGGTTCAGGATCTCACTGGGTTCAGGATTTCTCTGGGTTCAGGATTTCTCCGGGTTCAGGATTTCTCTGGGTTCAGGATTTCACTGTGCTCAGGATTTCTCTGGATTCAGGATATCTCCAGGTTCAGGATTTCTCTGGGTTTAGAATTCCTCTGGTGGCTCGAGGCCTCCCGGACTCTCCGCCTGGAATTACCGTGCCGATCTCCCTCTTCTTGGGAATGCTGCTCCACAAAACCCCTCCCTGGAGACCCCCGAGTTCCAAATCCGTAATCCCACTGCCGATCCTGGCGCAGGCAGCGCCGCAGTTTGGCTGCTTAATTGTCCCTAACGCAAAGCGCTAATTAGGATAAATAGAAAGGGGCGTTAATAATTGTCCTTCAGCTCCGGGGAGGAGCCGGGTGGGGGAACGGAACTTTGGAAGGAGCAGTTAAAGGGGAGGGAGGGAGGTTGGAATTGCACCACCGAGATGATTTTCCAGCCCATCGTCGGTTCTTGGAAAAGGAAAAAAAACAACAAAACCAACGCGAGGCTCCGTGTGACACGGCCAGGCGTGGAGAGGATTTGTGATCTTGGAAAAGGAAAAAAATCCACAACAAAACCAACGCGAGGCTCTGTGTGACACAGCCAGGCGTGGAGAGGATTTGTGATCTTGGAAAAGGAAAAACACAACAAAACCAGCACAAGGCTCTGTGTGACACAGCCAGGCGTGGAGAGGATTTGTGATCTTGGAAAGGGAAAAAAAACAACAAAATCAACACGAGGCTCTGTGTGACACGGCCAGGCGTGGAGAGGATTTGTGATCTTGGAAAGGGAAAAAAAACCCAAAACCAACGCGAGGCTCTGAGTGACACAGCCAGGCGTGGAGGGGATTTGTGATCTTGGAAAGGGAAAAAAAACAACAAAACCAACGCGAGGCTCTGTGTGACACAGCCAGGCGTGGAGGGGATTTGTGATCTTGGAAAAGGAAAAAAAAACAACAAAACCAACGCGAGACTCCATGTGACACAGCCAGGCGTGGAGAGGATTTGTGATCTTGGAAAAGGAAAAAAACCCAAAACCAACGCGAGGCTCCGTGTGACACGGCCAGGCGTGGAGAGGATTTGTGATCTTGGAAAGGGAAAAAAACCCCACAACAAAACCAACACGAGGCTCCGTGTGACACGGCCAGGCGTGGAGGGGATTTGTGATCTTGGAAAAGGAAAAAAACCAACAAAACCAGCACGAGGCTCCGTGTGACACAGCCAGGCGTGGAGGGGATTTGTGATCTTGGAAAAGGAAAAAAATCCACAACAAAACCAACGCGAGGCTCCGTGTGACACAGCCAGGCGTGGAGAGGATTTGTGATCTTGGAAAAGGAAAAAAAACAACAAAACCAACACGAGACTCCGTGTGACACAGCCAGGCGTGGAGGGGATTTGTGATCTTGGAAAAGGGAAAAAAACCCAACAAAACCAACGCGAGGCTCCGTGTGACACGGCCAGGCGTGGAGAGGATTTGTGATCTTGGAAAAGGAAAAAAAACAACAAAACCAACACGAGACTCCGTGTGACACAGCCAGGTGTGGAGGGGATTTGTGATCTTGGAAAGGAACAATGGCAGCTGCCCCGGGCGGGGCTGGAGAACAGCAGAGGGAAGAACTGCACCGGCCCGGCCCTCAGCGTCCTTCCCACCATCCCGATCCTGGGATCCACATCCTTCCAAACATCCCAGATCCCTGGATCCGTGTCCTCGTCAACCAGCCCAGATCCCGGGATCCACATCCTTCCAAACATCCCGGATCCCTGGGTCCACGTGCTCCCCACAAGCAACATGGATCTGCATGATTTCCAGCCAGCCCAGATCCCTGGATCCACATCCTTCGAACCAGCCCGGATCCCTGGATCCGTGTCCTTCCCACAGCCCAGATCCTTGGATCCGTGTCCTTCCCACCATCCCACCTCCCCGGATCCGTGTCCTTCCCACCATCCCAGATCCCCGGATCCCTGTCCTTCCCACCACCCCACCTCCCCGGATCCGTGTCCTTCCCTGCCAGCCCCGTTTTTTGGATCCATGTCCTGCCCAGCCCTTCCAGCTCCCTGGATGCGTTCCTGGAGCTCTGGAGCACAGCCTGACGCGCCGCAGCCAGAGCAGGGGGAGCCAAGCCAGGATCTGGGAACTCTGAATCAGGATCTGGGAGCCGAGCCAGGATCTGGGAATTCTGGATCAGGATCTGGGAGTTGAGCCAGGCCCTGGGAATTCTGGATTGGGATTTAGGAGTTGAGCCAGGCCCTGGGAATTCTGGATCAGGGTTCCACTGCTGAGGCTGCTCCTGTGGAGTGCACTGCGAGACAAAGCCTGGCCCGGATGTCAGATCTTGGACGTTCCAGAACGAGCCAGGGAACGGAAGTGGATTTTGATCATCCCATAGATTTATTTGGGATGCACTGGCTGCAAATTCCATGGGCTGGACACAGACACCCCGTCCTGGACCCAAGATCCCACGGGGAGCTGCGAATTTCCCCTTCCGTGGGATATTTGTGCTCCAAATCCCCTTTCCTGAGGATATTTGTGCTCCAAAACCCCTTTCCCTGGGATATTTGAGCTCCAAATCCCCTTTCCTGAGGATATTTGTGCTCCAAATCCCCTTTCCCAGGGATATTTGTGCTCCAAATCCCCTTTCCTGGGATATTTGTGCTCCAAATCCCCTTTCCCGAGAATATTTGTGCTCCAAATCCCCTTTCCCTGGGATATTTGTGCTCCAAATCCCCTTTCCCTGGGATATTTGAGCTCCAAATCCCCTTCCCTGGGATATTTGTGCTCCAAATTCCCCTTCCCTGGGATATTTGTGCTCCAGATTCCCCTTTCCCTGGGATATTTGTGCTCCAAATCCCCTTTCCTGAGGATATTTGTGCTCCAAATCCCCTTTCCCTGGGATATTTGTGCTCCAAATCCCCTTTTCCTGGGATATTTGTGCTCCAGATTCCCCTTTCCCTGGGATATTTGTGCTCCAAATCCCCTTTCCCGAGGATATTTGTGCTCCAAACCCCCTTTCCTGGGATATTTGTGCTCCAAATCCCCTTTCCCGAGGATATTTGTGCTCCAAATCCCCTTTCCTGGGATATTTGTGCTCCAAATCCCCTTTCCCGAGGATATTTGTGCTCCAAATCCCCTTTCCCGTGGATATTTGAGCTCCAAATCCCCTTTCCCTGGGATATTTGTGCTCCAAATCCCCTTCCCTGGGATATTTGAGCTCCAGATTCCCCTTTCCCTGGGATATTTGAGCTCCAAATCCCCTTTCCCTGGGATATTTGTGCTCCAAATCCCCTTTCCCGTGGATATTTGAGCTCCAAATCCCCTTCCCTAGGATATTTGTGCTCCTAATCCCCTTTCCCTGGGATATTTGAGCTCCAGATTCCCCTTCCCTGGGATATTTGTGCTCCAAATCCCCTTTCCCGAGGATATTTGTGCTCCAAATCCCCTTCCCTGGGATATTTGAGCTCCAGGTGCCACCTGAGTGAAGGAAAACCATAACTCACTTCCCCCCCTCGCTCTCTGGGATTTTCCAGGCGCTTCCCTTTTCCCACAGAGACCTCGAACCGCCCGGAGATCCCATCCCAGGGGGAAGGGGTGGGGTGGGAAGCGCGAGGATCCCGCTGGCAGCTCCTGATTTGTTGTTCTGCCGCGTTTTCTCCTTCCAGACGACACCAAGCTCAACCGGTTTGCGGGAGGAGAGGGTAAGGCCTTCGTCCCCAGGGAGCTCAGGATTCCTTGGATTCGGGAGCTGTGGGGAGGAGATCAGGATGCAATTCCAGCCAGGGGGAAAAAAGTCGGGAATGCTCCGTTTTGTCCTGACCCACTTTTCCCACTCACTCCCGCCAAGCCCAGGAGTTTTCTCCTTCCTTCTCATTCCCATTATTTGCGATATTTTTATGGACACAAAGCTCTTTTTCCTTTGAATGTCCCTGGCTCGGATATCAAAATAAAACCCAGAAAACCCCCATAAAATCCAACTGTAAATTGGCCTTTTCCCAGCTCCGCCTTTTCCCTCCCTTTTCCCCGGAATCCTGGCTCAGCCCCAGCCTTTCCATCAGCCCCAAACTGCTGCCCTGGTGCCTTTACTCATTCCAGAGCTTCTGGAAAGATCCAACCCCTCTTCCCCTGGCGTCGGGATCCTCCGCAAAGCAGGAATGAATCCCTGTTCCCTGGGAAGCTCGGCTGGCAGGGTGGAGCCTCCGAAATCCACATTATTCCCAATTTTAGCCAAACCCCTGGGGAATGTCTCCAGGGAAGAGGGGTTGGGAGCTCCGGGGTTTTTTTTCTGAGGTCTCAGCTGGATGATGTTTTCCAGGCACGGGGAGCAGCCTCCCTTCCTCGAGCGCCCCGATCCCCACGGGAGCCGTCGTGGGAATCGTGGTGTCCGTGCTGCTGCTGGCCGGGATCATCCTGGCCGGGATCTACGTCAGCGGCCACCCCACGTCCGCAGCCGCCCTCTTCTTCATGGAGGTGAGCGACGGTGGAATCATCCCGTCCTCCTCATCCTCCCGCTTCCTCGGATCCGTGTCCTTCCCTCCATCCCAGATCCATGGATCTATGTCCTTCCCTCCATCCCAGATCCATGGATCTATGTCCTTCCCTCCATCCCAGATCCATGGATCCGTGCCCTTCCCTCCATCCCAGATCCTTGGATCTGTGTCCTTCCCTCCACCCCGGATCCATGTCCTTCCCTCCATCCCAGATCCATGGATCCGTGCCCTTCCCTCCATCCCAGATCCATGGATCCATGTCCTTCCCTCCATCCCAGATCCATGGATCCGTGTCCTTCCCTCCATCCCAGATCCTTGGATCCGTGCCCTTCCCTCCATCCCAGATCCTTGGATCCGTGTCCTTCCCTCCATCCCAGATCCTTGGATCCATGCCCTTCCCTCCATCCCAGATCCATGGATCCCTGTCCTTCCCTCCATCCCAGATCCATGGATCCGTGCCCTTCCCTCCATCCCAGATCCATGGATCCATGTCCTTCCCTCCATCCCAGATCCATGGATCCGTGTCCTTCCCTCCATCCCAGATCCTTGGATCCGTGCCCTTCCCTCCATCCCAGATCCATGGATCCGTGCCCTTCCCTCCATCCCAGATCCATGGATCCATGTCCTTCCCTCCATCCCAGATCCATGGATCCGTGTCCTTCCCTCCATCCCAGATCCTTGGATCCGTGCCCTTCCCTCCATCCCAGATCCATGGATCCGTGTCCTTCCCTCCATCCCAGATCCCCGGATCCGTGTCCTTCTCTCCATCCCAGATCCATGGATCCCTGTCCTTCCCAGCCAGCCCAGTTCTGTGGATCCACATCCCTCCCACAATCCCAGATCCCTGGATCCATCTCCTTCCCAACATCCCAGATCCCTGGATCTTTGTTCTTCCCTCCATCCCAGATCCCTGAATCCATGTCGTCTCCACCATCTCAAATCTCTGGATTTGTGTCCTTCCCAGCCAGTCTCATTCTGTGGATCCACATCCTTCCCAGCCAGTCCAGATCCCCAGATCCGTGTCCTCTCCAACATCCCAGATCCTTGGATCCGTGTCCTCTCCACCATCCCAGATCCCTGGATTTTGTCCTTCCCTCTATCCCAGATCCCTGGATCTTTGTCCTTCCCTCCATCCCCGATCCCTGGATCCGTGTCCTTCCCTCCATCCCCGATCCCTGGATCCGTGTCCTGTGGATCCACGTTGCCCTCAGCCGGGGACAAATCCCGACCTTCCAGAGGAGAGCAGGGAGCAGCAGGAATTTTGGGAAGTTCATTCCAAAACTAAACCCAAGGCTGAACTTTTCCACTCAATTCCCGAAAACCCCCCCAGGAAGGGAGGAGGAGGTGAAGAAGGATTACTCCAAGCTCTCCTGTGGTCGGGACACGCAAAGCAATCACACAGAGACGAGATTTCGCAGGGCAGAGAGTTCCTCCGAGCGAGCCCAAGGCTGAGCCAAGCCCAGAGCTCCTCTGCCTCTTTATTTCTTACTTTTTATACATTTGTGGGTCTGGCTGTGCATTGGCTTCTGGAGTTTTCACCCCTCAGCCGAATGGCCAGAGCAGCTGTCAGTTACAATTGTTTTCAGGTTAGAAATGTGCAAACAAAGGGCAGGGAATGAAAAACAAAGGATTTGTTTATGTTATACGTGTGAGAAAGAGTGAAAACTGCTCCTAGTATTGTGCAGTAGCTAAAAGGTCTGACTCCATTTCATGAACAATCAAAAGGCTTTAAAAAAGCTCAGAAAAACCAGGGTGACACCTTCCGTCTGGACGCACGCGGATTTTTATATCCTAATTTTTATATCCTGAAATACACCCGGATATTTTATACCCTAAAGTAATTCTCCGTTTCCGCCCCCAGCGGAGGCCGCACCGCTGGCCCGCCATGAAATTCCGCAACCGCTCCGGCCGCGCCTCCTACGCCGAGGTGGAGGCGGCCAGCCAGGAGAAGGAGGGGTTCGTGGAGGCCGAGCAGTGCTGAGTGCCGGAATCGCCGAGGAATCGCCAGGAACGCCAGGAATCGCCAGGAATCTCCGGGAATCGCCGGGAATCCCGAGCCTCCCGCCTTCCCGAAGCGCCAGAATCTTCCGTTGTCCCGTTGCGAAGTCTCGTCCCCCCTCGGAAGAGGAGCGGCCAGGAGAGGGAGGAGACCCCATAAGGAGATTTTTTTTTCTGGTGGGGGAAGGAATTTTGGGAAGGAATTTTTGGGAAGGAATTTTTGGGAAGGAATTTTGGGAAGGAATTTTTGGGAAGGAGTTTTGGGAAGGAGTTTTGGGAAGGAATTTTTGGGAAGGAATTTTTGGGAAGGAATTTTGGGAAGGAATTTTTGGGAAGGAATTTTTTCCACCTTGGAAATTCCCAAATTCCACCTTGGAAATTCCGAAATTCAACCTTGGAAGTTCCAAATTCCACCTTGGAAATTCCCCAAAATCCACCTTGGAAATTCCCAAATTCCACCTTGGAAGTTCCAAATTCCACCTTGGAAATTTCCATGTTCCAACTTGGAAGTTCCAAATTCCACCTTGGAAATTCCCAAATTCCACCTTGGGAGTTCCAAATTCCACCTTGGGAATTTCCAAATTCCACCTTGGAAGTTCCAAATTCCACCTTGGAAATTTCCGAATTCCACCTTGGAAGTTCCAAATTCCAACTTGGAAATTTCCAAATTCCACCTTGGAAGTTTCCAAATTCCACCTTGGAAATTCCCAAAAATCCACCTTGGAAATTCCCAAATTCCGCCTTGGAAATTCCCAAATTCCACCTTGGAAGTTCCCAAATTCCACCTTGGAAGTTCCAAATTCCACCTTGGAAATTTCTGAATTCCACCTTGGAAATTTCCAAATTCCAAATTCCACCTTGGAAATTCCCGAATCCCAACCCTCCTTTCCAGGCGGCCCCTCCCGCACCCCCTGCCCCCGGGAAAAGGGGGATTTGGTTTATTTCCAGGATTCACCTCCAGGATCTGTGTGGCTTCCGCTGCTGCTTCTGGGCGCCAAATTCGTTTGCTAAATCGCTAATTGTGACCCTCGGCCCCGGAGGAGACAGAGAGGAGGGAGAGGGGTTGGGAAATAAATCCGAGATTCCGCCAAAATGCGTCCTCTGATGGCCACGGATGCGGTGGGAGCAGAGAGGGTTTGAGGGACAGAGCTCTGGGATAAATCCTGGAGTAAATCCAGGCTCGTTCTCGGGCGTTTCAGATCCCTGAGGAGCGCCTGGACGTCGCAGGAAACCTGAAAATCACCCGTCATTTTTGGTTTTTTTCCCAATTTTGGTTCAATTTCCCCAGGTGTGGGGCGAGCCCCCGGGTTTGGATGGGTGTCGGGATCCCAGGGAAGGGCTTGGGCTCGGGATCTCGCAGGGTTTGCTACTCCTCCGGTGCCATCAAACCCCAAAATAACGCAGGAATCACCCCACAGATCGGGCCCTAAACCCAGAATCACCCACAGATCGGGCCCTAAACCCAGAGTAATGCAAGAATCACCCCACAGATCGGGCCCTAAACCCAGAATCACCCCACAGATCGGGCCCTAAACCCAGAATAACGCAAGAATCACCCACAGATCGGGCCCTAAACCCAGAATAACGCAGGAATCACCCCACAGATCAGGCCCTAAACCCAGAATAATGCAAGAATCACCCCACAGATTGGGCCCTAAACCCAGAATCACCCCACAGATCAGGCCCTAAACCCAGAATAACGCAAGAATCACCCACAGATCGGGCCCTAAACCCAGAATAACACAGGAATCACCCCACAGATTGGGCCCTAAACCCAGAGTAATGCAAGAATCACCCCACAGATCAGAATCACCCCACAGATCGGGCCCTAAACCCAGAATCACCCCACAGATTGGGCAATAAACCCAGAATAACGCAAGAATCACCCCACAGATCAGGCCCTAAACCGAGGAAAAATAAAACCCCAGAATCCCGAATCCAGAGGGAAGCAAGTTTTCCTTCCCCCACCACAAAAGCTGTTCCCCTCTTTATTTTTAATTTCCTCCTGCTCCTCGGCCCTTCATTCCTATAATCAAATTTGGGGCGTATTTTATCCCCTGGCTGGCTCAGCTGTCGCTGCTGGTGATTAGTGCCAGAGGCAGGGTCTGTCTAATTAAGGTTTTCCTTCCCATCCGCTGAATTTATGGAACCATCCCGGATAAATATGGATGTTCCGTGGCGTTCCGACCCCACGCTCGGCTCCCTCGCAGCCCCTGGGGAGGATTTTTATTTTTTGTTTTCATAAAAACACCAAAACGCTCGAGCTGAGTCGTGATCGTGGCCCCGAGGGTCCCAGATTTGAAGAGAAGTTTCGTTCCCGAACCTTTTCCCTAAATTTTTGGTTCTTTTCCCTAAAAAAATCGGTTCTTTCCCCGAAAGGGAATTTTTTTTTTCACCCAGGTTTTTTTTTTTTAGCCCCAAATCTGATCTCCTTTGTAACGTTGATGAGTTCGGGAGGGGTTCTCCCTGGATTTCACTATTTTCTGACTTAAAAATTTGAATTATTAATTCCAATAGTTTTAGGCCTGGTTTTTCCTGGTTTTCTGCGCACGGGAACAGCGAAATTTTGGGTCCTTCTCTTCCCCTGCAGCCCCTGGCAGTGCTGGGAAACTTCCAAGAGTTCTGAAATGCCAGGGATTTAAAGGAAATCAGACCGGGGTTTTGTGCTGCAGCCGGGATTTTGGGAGGATTCCGGGGAAAATACGGATTTAGGGAAGGATTGAGGTGAGGAATCCCGACATCCACAGCTCAGAAATGGTTGGGTTTGGATCTGTAAAACACCTGGGTTTGGCTGGATTGGGATCTGTAAAACACCTGGATTGGGATCTGTAAAACACCTGAAACTCGGGGAGATGCCGAATTCGGAGTGCCTGGGGTAAAAACCAAAAAAACCCAAAAAACCCCCAACAAACCACTTTATTTTTAATTTTTTTTTTAAGGGAAGGACCAAACCCATCCATGCTCTGCTCCAGGGGTTTGTTCTCCCTCCCTGAGGATCGGGATTTGGCCATTCCCAGCTCCAGTCCCTCATCTCGGAGGTGGCGGAGTAAAAAGGAGAAATTCCTGCCCCCAACACCAGCTCCAGGCTGGATGTCTGGATCCAGCTGGCAGCTCCCACTGCCCGGCCTGGAGAGCAGGAATTCCCTCTCCTGCTTTTCCCACCGGGGGCTGGAATTTCACCCCTGGGCGAATATCCCCGGATATTCCTTGCGCCGGAAGAGGAGTGGGAAATCTGGGGGGAATCCGGGAAAACCCAGCTTCGAGAGGAGCGGGAAATGGCTTTTCCACCACGGAAGTTCTGTCCAAAAGCCGATTTTGGAAGCTCCAAATCCCACCTGTGGGGGTCAATCCTCCTTTTCCCGCCGGGTGCACCCCGAGGTTGCCGGATGAACCAGGAGCGTCGAAGCGGCCACAAAATCAGCTCGATTTCGCTTTTCCGGCCGCATCCTGAAGTTTTCCTCGGCGTCCCTCCAGATTCTGGGCTCGTTTCCGTGTCCCTGCCTGACAGGGGGGGCTCAAAAAGAGGGGAAAAAATCCCCAAATTCTGCTCCGGCTCCTCCTTCGTGCCGCCACTGGGGAATTCCATCCCCTCTCTCAGCCTCGGGGGAGACCCAAGGGAGGCAGAAACCCGGAGTTTTGTGATTTTTTTTTTTTTTTGTCTGACATTAAAAAAACGAATCTCTCGATAATTAAAGGCCTATTTTCCTCGTGCTTGAATTTCCAGCAGAGTCTGGAGCAGAGTTCGGAGGGGCTCCGGGCGTTTTATCTGGCTTTTCCTGTGTTTTCTGTGGGTTCTCTGCCCCGGCATAGAGGCTGGATATAAAATAAAATAAAATAAAATGAAATAAAATGAAATAAAATGAAATAAAATAAAATGAAATGAAATAAAATAAAATAAAATAAAATAAAACAAAACGAAATGAAATGAAATGAAATGAAATGAAATGAAATGAAATGAAATGAAATGAAATGAAATGAAATGAAATGAAATAAAGTAAAATGAAATGAAATGAAATGAAATGAAATGAAATGAAATGAAATGAAATAAAGTAAAGTAAAATAAAATAAAATAAAATAAAATAAAATAAAATAAAATAAAATAAAATAAAATAAAATAAAATAAAATAAAACCCTTTTCCTTTTCCCAAATAAACCACGCAAAGGATTCCTGCTGGTGGCCTGGGTTGCTGGGAGGGCTGGGAATGGATTTCAGCCTGAGTTCTTTTCACGGATGCTCCTGGAATACAGGGAATTATTTCCCTTTTTTTTTTCCCCTGCCTCGTGGTTGCCAGGAGGAATTCTCAGGGCTCAGAACAAATAATTGAGGTTTCAAACCAAAACTCTCATTTTCTTCTTGTTTATTCCACTTGGATTATTTCAATAATCTAGGATTATTTTGGATTACTTATATATATATATATATATATATTTTTTTCTCTTTGATAGTTTGGCTTTTTTACAACATTCAGGCTCAATATTTCGATTTCTGCATGGATCCCAAATTATTTCAAATATCAGAAATCACCTCAAGGTCATTCCCAACCTCCGGGCATAATCCCAGGCGTCTTTTTTTCTTTTATTCCCATTAGAAAAAGGAAGAATAAATTCATTTCCCCCCCCATTTTCCCTTTCACCCTGTTCATCCCTCTTTTCCTTCAGCAGCTTTTTCCAGGCTGGGAGAAGCTTGTGCTAACAACGCAAACAGGTAGGAGTTAATTTAATTTCAGCAGGATTCAAGAATTCTCCAATCTTGTTCTGTTCCTCCGTGTGGGGAAGCAGCAGATCTATAATTAGAGATAAAAATACTCCGGGTTTTACATCAGTATTCCAATTTTTTTTTTTAATTTAACCCGTTAACACTCGCCCGTCGCCGACCTCAACGGGGAACGAGGAGCGGATTAAATCCCTGTTTGACACCAAACAAACTTCCCCCCAAAAAAACGGGGGAAAAATCACCCCAAACCTTGCAAATAACCACAGATTTGCTCCCTGGAATTACCAGCGAGGAGGGAGCAGATCGCTCCAGCAGTGGGTGGAGGAATCCAAGCTCAAACAGAAGCTCGGAATCTGAATTTTCCGGGCGGGATTCAGCCCTGGGTAGGAGTGGGAGCGGGGAATTCGGGCGTTAAAGGGATTTATCGCGCCTCGCTCGGCGGGGAGGGATGGGAACGGTCTTGTTTCTCCTGAAGAATTTGGGATTGGGGTTTTTGGGGGGGGGTTGGCAGGGAAAAGGTGTTTTTAAGGCGGGGGGGAACGGCCTGGAGATGGTTTTTTCCCCCTCTCCCAAAAAGCAGGAATGGGATGAGGAGAGGGCGGAATGCCGGGGTGGGATAATCACCAGCACAATCTGGGATGGAATTCCCAGAGCAGCTGTGGCTGCTCCTGCATCCCTGGAAGCGTCCCAGGAGAGGCTGGACGGGGCCTGGAGCGCCCTGGGCCCGTGGGATCTGTCCCTGCCCTTGGGATGGGATGAGCTCCGAGGTCCCTTCCAACCCAAATCCTGCCGGGATTCCGGAACGTGACGGATCCAGGCGCGGCAGATGGAGAAACGGGCTCGGGGTTGGGGATTTTGGGGATGGAATTCCTGCCGGGAAGGGGCTGGGATGGAATTCCCAGAGCAGCTGTGGCTGCCCCTGCATCCCTGGAAGCGTCCCAGGAGAGGCTGGATGGGGTTTGGAGCGCCCTGGGGCAGTGGGATCCGTCCCTGGTGGCACTGGAAGGGATTTGAGGTCCCTTTCCAACCCAAACCATTCCAGATTTTATGATTTAACCCCTCTCACCCTTCCTGGGCCAAAACGGGAATTTTCAGCAGAATTCCGAGCTGGATGAGACAAACTCGCCCCCAGCCCGGCCCTGGGGAGTTGGGTAAAATTCAGCTTTTTGTGCCTTTTCCCCTCCCCTCGTCCTGCTTCACAAACCCTGACTGGATTTAAAAAAAGGGAGAAAGCCAAACCCTGGCCGTGACTCGCTCAAACAAACACCAGGTAATGGCGTCACCCCACCAGGACGCAATTAACCCCATCCCGTTAATTACCCCAATCACCCCGGTGTTTGTGTAGGTCCGGCTCGGCGGGGTGAAACCTCAGGAAATCCTTAAAACAATCTCAGGCTCCAAAAAATAATCACAATTATAGGAAAAAAAAAAGCTGTCCCAGGATACTCCAGGACACCGCAGTTTATTTGATTTTTATTTTTTTCCCCTGCAGTGGAATCTGGTAATTTCTAGAAATCTGGAATTCTGGGGATTTTTTGGGGGGGTGGAAAGCAGGGGTGCGACGCTCCCAGCAGGATTTCCGGGGGTGGGATGCGATTCCAGGGAAAGATTCATTCCCATCCTGGATCCCAGGAGGGAAAAGGAACAGGATCAGCCTGGCTCCTGCCCTGTGCTGCTCAGCTCCGAGGAGAGTTCTTTTTGTACAATTAGCTAATTTAACTTTTCAGCAAAAACATCACCTCGTTAATTTAAGGAGCCTCTCTCCTTCCGTTTGAGGGTGATTTTTTTTTTTGTTCGTTTTTTGCTTTGTTTCTATTCCAGCTTCTCCCAGGAGATTTCTTTCAATGGAGTTACCGGGAGGGGGGAAAAAAAAAAAACCAAAACGAATGAACCAAACCAAAACCGAGCAAGCCAAGAATGAAAACAAACCAAACAACCGCCTTTGGAGGGGGGAAAAAAAAAATAAATTAAAATACTGGGCAGAAATTCCTTCGAAGCAGCTGCAGGCCTCTGCTGCCATCGTATGGGAGCTGCCTTTGGAGCAGCAAGGAAACTTCTCCCGGGTCCTGGGAGAGCTCTGCAGTTATCCCCGGCTGCAGAATTTATGGGGAAAATGAAGACATTTTGCAGCTGTTTTAAAGCGGGTGGGCACAGGAAGGCGCCGCTCCTCCAGGTGGTTTCACCGTTCCGGCTGCGCAGGGGTCAGTGACTGCTCCGTGTGACAGCAGAATTCCAGAATCCTGGAATGGTTCGGGTGGAAAGGACCTTGGAGGTCGTCGCAGCCCAGCCCTGCCGTGGCAGGGACAACTTCCACAGGCCCAGGGAGCTCCGAGACACAACGTCCAACCTGGCCTGGGATCCAGGGATCCAGGGGCAGCACGGCTGGGAAGGACGAGGGCTGGAGATGAGGATGGAGATGAGGATGGAGATGAGGGTTGGAGATGAAGATTGGAGATGAAGATTGGAGATGAAGATTGGAGATGAAGATTGGAGATGAGGATGGAGATGAGGGTTGGAGATGAGGGTTGGAGATGAGGACTGGAGATGAAGATTGGAGATGAAGGTTGGAGATGAGGATTGGAGATGAAGATTGGAGATGAAGATTGGAGATGAGGTTGGAGATGAAGATTGGAGATGAATGTTAGAGATGAAGGTTGGAGAAGAGGATTAGAAATGACGGTTGGAGATGAGGTTGGAGATGAGGATGGAGATGAGGGTTGGAGATGAAGGTTGGAGAAGAGGATTAGAAATGACGGTTGGAGATGAGGGTGGAGAGGAAGGTTGGAGATGAAGGTTTGAGTTGAGGGTTGGAGATGAAGGTTGGAGATGAGGTTGGTGATGAGGATGGAGATGAGGATGGAGATGAGGGTTGGAGATGGGTTTGGTGTCTCTGGGCTCAGGCAGAACCACCGTGCAGGGCGTGGGGTTTCATCTCCACAGGCTGGGCAGGTACCTACAGAGAAACCCAGAGCTCTGCAGGTGCCCTGCGCTCCCATCCCAGAGTGATGCTCCTGTGGGATCACACCTGTGATACCCCAAAACTCAGTGCTACCCCAAAATCCAGTGTTACCCCACACACCTGTGATACCCCAAAACCCAGTGCTACCCCACACACCTGTCACACCCCACACCTGTGATACCCCAAAACCCAGTGCTACCCCAAAATCCAGTGTTACCCCACACACCTGTGATACCCCAAAACCCAGTGCTACCCCACACACCTGTCACACCCCACACCTGTGGCACCCCATCCCTGCCGTACCCACACACCTGAGCATCCCCACCCCACCCCATGCACCCCACGCACCCCCCCGCGGCACCTGGCCACCCCTGGCCTGTCCAGGTCACCCCTGGCCCCCCCGATGTCCCCCCCAAACCCATCAGACCCCTCATTGATTATTCATGAGGAGGCGTGGCCGCACGGGGGCGCACCAGGCCGTTATTGCGCGGGAGGCGTGGCTCTGTTTGAATATTCATGAGGTGGGCGGGGCCAGCGCGGGCGGGAAAAGCCGAGCGCGAGGAGCCGCTCGCGCCCCCCCCTCACCCCCCCCCCCCGCCCCCGCGCGGGCAAAAAAAGGCGGGAAAAAGCGAGGTTTTACCAAAATCCGCATAAATTCACCTAAAAAAGGGGCGGAATCGCCAACACCAGCAAGGAAACCCCGCTGAAGGGACACGCCGTTGTTGTCTCCTGTGATCGTTTCCTCCCTCCGACGCGTCCGTGGCCGCATTGAAAACCACCGAATCGAAACTCACCGCGTCGGGTTTTAATATTCGCCAACACTCCTGCCCCCGGCTGAGGCTCCCCAAACACAGCTGCGCTGTCTGTACACACCCACCCACCACCAGAACCCCTTTTAACCCCAACAGGTAGCGACATTGGACTGAAATAAGGCTTTAAAAGAGTTGGATTTAAATAGCAATCATTTTTAAAAGGCCGTGTGGTGTTTCTTTCCCCCCCCCCTCAGGGACTCGGGGTTCGGTGGCCCCGCACCTCCGTCCCCTGCTGCTCCCTCAGAGCTCCCTGTGGGCACCCGGCCGGGGCTCTTTGTGGAGAGCGGGTTTCCCTGAGGTAAAAAAAAAAAGGCTGATAAAGTGTTTTATGTGAGTACCATCGACTGTGCGACATCCTCTATTAATTTTATGTAGGTTTGGGGGTGCAGGTCCCTCATTTCAGCCCTTTGGACACAAATTTTGCTAGCTTGGGGGAGAGGGGTCATGGCGGAGGACACGGCCTGGCCCATCCTTTGGCCTAAAGGTCATAGACCGTCCGAATCTGACACAAAAAAACCCAGGTAAAAGGCCAAGAACAACCCGTTTCAGCAAATATTGAAGACCAAAGAACAAATCCAGGCTGGAATGAAGGGAAAAAGAGGAAATTTTTTGTGTTTTCCCCCTCTGTTGGGAGCCAGCCCCCTCACAACCTGGCCGCCATCAACAGCAGGGCCCTCAGCTCTGCTTTATATTCACATTATTCTTCAGTTTAGGTGGTTTGAGGACCAATTTGCACCATCAGTCTTACACAGAGCCTTCATCATAAATAAAACCACTTTTTTAAAACAAATTTTCAGTGCAGGTTAGGGGTAACAGGTATTAAGATAACTCCATGGCTGCACTCAATGCTCTAACGTTTGTCATCCCCCACTTCGGCTTGTACTTGAAAATTATCATTTTCTTTCCTCCTCTTTTCTTCCACTCTATTTAATTTTATTTTTATACCACACAAGACAAGAGAAAACTGGGGGGGGAAAAAATTTAAAAAACCGAAAGAAACCCCCATGGAGTTAATATTCAAAGCCACCGGGCTTATGCTCGTGGTGATGAGGAAGGGAAAGGGAAACATCCCAAACCAATCTCCAGAGTAAACACCCTTTTTGCAATAAATGTTTGCCAAATGCTAACACAGGGCTCCGAGAAATATCAGGGCTAAAGTGCATCCATTAGCAGGAGTTTAGCGACTGCTTAAGGGCAGCATGGGTGGAAGTTGATGCTTTCTGCCTTGTAAACAAATTAGTTCGTAGCGACAAATAGGATGACCCTTCTTAGCTGATGTTATGAGTTCAGCTTGTTAAATATTTAACATTTACCTTCCAATTTCCAGTGTGGATTAAGCAGTTCTCCAAACACTGGTGTCCCAGCAGCAGATGGAGGAGCACAGCCCATTGCTCCGCTCTGGCTCAACTCTCTAAGAAATAATTTAAAAAAAAAACCCCAGACCACGTTAAGTCACAGAGGAAGCAAATGGGAACTTTCAGGAAAGGCTTTTAAACTGTCTGTGTGCACTCATTTTTATTTACGTTAATTTTATCTAGCTCTGCTCCGCATTAAAACAGCGATAATCAATTTAACTTCGACCAGACTGGACAGAAGCACACAAATATTAGACAAATCCTTCCCAAAAAACCTCGCTGGTGGCAAAGTAGTTTTCCTTCCGCAACTAGAGAGCCAAGGTAAGATAAAAAAAACCCCAAAACAAACCAAAAGAAAACCTGAAAGATTCCCCACAACTCCAGACAGAAAGGAGAGTGGGAAGAGAAGAAAGTATCATAGCATTGCAGCTTTATTTCTAAAGCCTGGATCAGAAATATGCAACAGATTTAGTCAAATTTAGTGGTGCCTGGTCATAAACAGGGAACGGGCTGATTTTCGTGCGGTCCACAAGGAATTTATATGGAATCCACAGTTCAGGAAAGGCTTTAAAACTGTCTGTTTGCACTCATCTTTATTTACATGCACGTGTAAAACCCCTTGCTTTTAGAAGACAAGCGTTTTTAATATAGTTTTTATCTACAGGTGATTTTTTTCTTAAGCGTGTTTTGCCAATTTTCCCTCCTAAAACCCTAACCCCCACTAATTTTAGCACTAATTCTCCCAAGCCCCGTGGAAGTTCTCAGCTGCTTTAGCAAGCCAGAAATATCCCACAGCCAAATTAAAAACCGCTCCCGGCCACGTCAAAAAACCCTTTAAACGTACAATTCCCAGCCTCCCCAGAGCCGGCCGGGCCCCGTGCGTTTCACTTTCCCCAAAATCCCCTCGATTTCCCGGGGCAAACAGAGCCCCCATTGTGGACGGGGCCATTTCAGAGAGTCTGGCTGGGGCCATTCGGTAACAAACCAAGATGTTTGGAGCTCGTTGTCTGCGATTTTGTACATTTTATTTTTTTTTTTTTGAAGCGCCCGAACAATGGTGTGTGTTCTCTCCGGGAGGATTTCCCAGCGCTGCTGGCTGCGATGTTGCACTGCAGCCTGGAGCGGCTCCAGGGATGCTCCTTGGCATTCCCCCCGGAGCCTCGGCTGCTGGAACCGGGGAATGGTGTGAAAAGAAAATCTCAGAGCACCAAATTTAAGACACAGCGAGCCGCCGGCTCCCAGCGTTGCCTGACGTTGTGAAGTGTGGCTGTTCCAGACACACAGAGCCCGGGAGGTGAATCAAATAATCCGATTTATTGATTCTTTCAGAGCCCGTTCTCAGCCTCCGGTGATTTTGGGAAAGGCTGAGGCGCTGACGTTTCCGCGGGGCAATGCTGCATCATTTATTTTTATATCACATTATATTAAATTAAGCCTCGCGCCAACCCAGTGCTGCGGGAAAAGAAAGGTTCGAAGCATCGCTTCGGTGCTTTTAATCTTCGGTTTGGTCCTGCACAATCAGTAATTATCACTCTAAAGGAACCGTGATGATCCTTTCAATAACAGCCCTGCAACTTCGGTGCTCTGTTGAATAATTAGTGTGACAAATTAAAGCGATGTTGTTAATTACTGTAGCTTGTACCCCCGCGTGTAATTCCTCACGAATTCCCTTCCAGAACTGTTCCCCTCACTTTCTGTGCCCTCAGCGCTTTTGTCTCTTCCTCCCCCAAAATCAGCTGAACCCTCCATTCCCCCAGACATCATTTACACCTTTCAAAACACCAAATTATTAGCTGGAACCCATTTTATTCTTTATGTGCCGAAATTTTGGCTAATTGCTCTCACCGCGCTGAATCCAAGCAGCTCATCCCACGCACAGACGAGATTTTCACTCCCTGAACCCCTTCTTCCCCCAGACACTATTTACACCTTTCAACACACCAAATTATTAGCCAGGACACATTTTATTCTTTATGTACTGAAAGTTATTTGGAGAGCTGCTTTTTCACCTCAGCGACTCCAAGCAGCTCATCCCACGCACAGAAGCGATTTTCACTCCTCGTCTCCAAGGGAGCCGTTTCCCCTCCGCCTCATCCTTGGGAGCTTTTTCCTCTTCACAAAATCAGACCTCAGTATTTATTTTTCGCGTTGTTTTTTTTTCTCTCTTTTCCTCCAGGTTAAGTTTATGGGAGCGCAGGAACGATGACCTCGAGCGCAGGGAAGCCGCTGCCCCTCGGCCCCCAGGCAGAAGCAGAGGCGGAGCAGCCGCCGCTCCGGCCACACCTCGGGCAGGGAACCCCAGGCTCAGTCAGCGCTGGGGGATTTCCAAACGCTCCCCTTGGAGATCTTCCAAATGGTGTTGAATTATCTCTCAGGTGAGATCATCGATATCTGAACATTACCGTCGATTGTTTTGGGTTTTCCCCCCCCCTCATTTACAAGGCGTTATTATTTAAAATGTTGTCGCTTTCACGTAGTTGAAGTGATTTTATGTGATTTTGAACTCTGAATTTTCAGCTTTTTAAGCATGAAGACGCAACCGACCAGAATTTCAACGATAACCACGATCTGTTTAAAGCTGTTTTTTCCCAATCAAATGTGAATACTATTCCTCAGATCTGTCAGCTTCTAATTGCTCCAGACCGACAGCAATTCATTTCTGTTTTATGCATAAATCTTATTTCTTGGCCTCGTTTCTGAGGCCAGAAGCACTCATTGACTCGTGACCAGCATTGTTTTCCTCCGCTGGCAGTGGGGATTCAGGAGTGTCCTGGGCTTTGCTTTTTGCAGTGAAGGACATCAGCATGCTGAGCATGGTGTCCAAAACCATCAGCGGCCTCCTGATTAATTACATCTCCACCTCGTCAGGGAGCCGCCGGCTGCTGCTGCAGGACTTCCACCGCCCGCAGCTCCCCGGCAGCCGAGGAGGAGCCTCCATCCTGGAGCACTACAAAGCTCTAGGTGAGAACAAAACTCACCCCAGACCTCTCTCCCGGGATGTGCGTTAACAGGGGGAGAAAAAAACAGAGTGAAATAACCCCTGCCGGCACCCAGGAGCTGTCTGGAATCCTTCCAGAATTTCTGAGTTATGGGAAAAAAAAACCCCACCCCTGTGTGTGCTGCCTCCTCTGGGTGTCCCAAAAACTCTGAGATGTGGGGAAAAACCCCTGTGTGTCCTGCCTCCTTTGAGCATCCCCAAAACTCTGAGATATGGGGAAAAAATCCGCATATTCCACCTCCTCTGGGCATCCCAAAAACTCTGAGATATGGGGAAAAAATCCGCATATCCTGCCTCCTCTGGGCATCCCAAAACCTCTGAGATATGAAAAAAAACCCCTGTGTGTCCTGCCTCCTCCAGGCATCCCAAAACCTCTGAGATATGGAAAAAAATCTGCATATCCCGCCTCCTCTGGGCATCCCAAAACCTCTGAGTTATGAGAAAAAAACCCAGTGTGTCCCACCTCCTCCGGGCATCCCAAAAACTCTAAGTTATGGGAAAAAAATCCGCATATTCCGCCTCCTCTGGGCATCCCAAAAACTCTGAGATATGGGAAAAAATCTGCATATCCCGCCTCCTCTGGGCATCCCAAAAACTCTGAGATATGGGGAAAAAAATCCTCATTTCCCGCCTCGTCCGCGCGTCCTTTCTGCAGGGAACAGGCGGAGGATGAGCTCGCAGGAGGAGCTGCTCCCGAATTCCCTCCCTGGACCCAGGCTCCCATGCCCCGGGCAGCCGAAGGAATGCGGCCGCTCAGCCCTTTGGAGCAGCGCACATTCCTCAGGCTGGGAAACGCAGCCCAACTTCAGCCCGGCCTAACTGCGGGGTGACCGACGCTGCCCTGCTGGTTCTTAAAGCGCCTCGGTTCCGATCCGCTCCGTCCGAGGAGGAAATGAAATCAAAACGTCGCCTTTGCCGTTCCCTGTCTGATAGAAAAATGTGTATTTGGCAGGGAAATAAATGCCAGGGTTAGATGGAGAATTGCAAATAGGGGTTGGGCTGCAGACATTAAGTGAAAGCATTAAAAACATTAAGTGAAAGCATTAAATACATTAAGTAAAGGCATTAAATACATTAAGTAAAGGCATTAAAGACATTAAATAAAAGTACTAAACACATTAAATAAAAGTACTAAACACATTAAATAAAGACGTTAAAATACATTAAATAAAAGCACTAAAGACATTAAATAAAAGTACTATAGACATTAAATAAAGGTGTTAAAATACATTCAATAAAGTCATTAAATGCATTAAATAAAGGCACTAAAGGCATTAATCACGTTAAATAAAGACATTAAATCACACGAGGTTAAGGAAAGCTGTTCAAATCATTTAGAACAAAAACCTATTGTAAGCCAGCCATGGAGATTTTGAGATATCTTAAAATGTTTTTTAAAATTAATCTGAGTGTTTCCTCTTTAAAACGAAGCCTGAAACCTTGTAATTCTTTAAAAGAAATCAGCATCCTTTTGGGCTTTGTAGTAATCTCAAAACCCAAAATGGCACCTTGCTGTTTAAATGTAGGTGTGAGCCCATCCCTGCAGGAGCTGTAGGAGTAAAACACAAAACACACGGGTTTTTTTAAATAAATATATAAAATCTTAGGCTGTGTCACACTGGGAGGCTCAGGGGAAGGTTCCTGGTAGGGCTGGCTGCAAAATCAATATTTACATTGCAGCGGGATTAAACTGCAGTTTAAAAAAAACCCCACCTTTTGCTCAATCTTTTTTTATTATTATTTTTTCCTCTCCACACATTTTCCCCTCCATCCTGGCGTGGAGCTGAGCTGTCCTAACAGCTGCTCCTCGGGGAGTGCTCTCCAAAGCCTGATCTAGTCAATAAAAAATGGACTTGGCTGAGCTTTGGAGCAGATCCCGGGCTGATGAATAAATTATGGCTGTCTGCAGGAATGCTGGCACGCTCTGAGCCGGGGGAGAGTCACTTCAGAACCACAGTCAATCCACAAAGCTCCTCCTGACCTTGGGGGAAAAAAAAAGAAATTAGAAAAAAAGGATGTGTTTTTAGGATTTTTTTTTTTCCTGGAGAAAAATTTCTTTTTATTTTTTTCCTTTCCCCTGGGAAACTCCGAGCTTTTCAGTGGATTCCTTGATTAATCAACAAGCAGTATATATATATATATATATTTCACTCTGATGAAAGGCTTTGAGTGCAAGCTGTTCACCCAGTTTCTGTCAGGAGTGTAGAAGAAATTCTGCTCAACAGCCAGCTGCTCCTCAGGATAATGAGCTCCAGACTCTTGACATCTCAAACGTGAAAATAAATTTCCCTCTCTGCTACGTTTTACGTTAAGGAATTTCAGAATATTTGCTTTTTAGAGCATGTGGTTATCCTGAAAAAAAAATATATATAAAAATCAGGGGATGATGTAAAGGGAAAACCAGCGTAGAGGTGCAACAAGTTAACATTTCCATCCAATATTTTGAACAGCTGTAATTCCCAAAGCAACGCAGGAATTTTAATACAGCTCCAACTGTGAGTAACAGGGGCTTTAAACAACTCCACAAACAACCCACAGCGGGCTCAGGGAGCTGGGAACTCCCTGAAAATATTCCTCGGGGCAAACACGGCCCTGCTACCCCTACTCCAAACTCCTTTCACCTTGGAGCAGCAGCTTTTCCTCCGTGCCTGCATTTTCAGGCTGCATTTTTATTTTTATTTTTTTTTAAATCGATTTTATTTTTCCTGAGGATGCTCCAGCAGTGTCTGAGCACCCCCAGAGCTGTGTGTGTGTGACCCCTCTGCCACAGGGCTGCTGCTCAAGAGGTGCACGCTGCTGCTGCCCACCAGGGACAGGCTCAAGTACGTGCACAAGGTGCTCTCAGGGGTAAGTCTGATGATTTTTTTTTTTTGCCTTTCCTTTTATATTTCTTTTATTTAACTCTTACGTTCCCTTGTGGGAACCCCGGGCACCGAGGGGTTTGGGGTTTCTGTGCTCACAGGCACTGAGCCCCCCCAAGAGAACGCTGCATTGACCTGAGGCCGTGGAACGGGATCCCAAAATCGAGGGACGGCACCGGGATGACGGGGGGGGGCGGTTTGGATGGGAGTGTGTGATGTCACAGGGTGCAAAACCCAGAGTTCAAGGGTTTAGAATATAGGAATAGATATATAAAGGGAGATGGAGGATTTAGGGTGTAGGCCAGTTCTACTTTTTTCACCTTCTTCTTCATGGGTCTGGGTGGTTTTTTGTAATTGGGTAGAAAAATCCACATTGCGGGCCAGGGGTGTTTGGTTATTGGGTTAAAAGTAAAAATAATCTAGGTTTCATCCCATAATTGGACAATTTGTGCTTAAAGGACCTTGTACAGAGATAGACACAGCCATTTTCCACTTTGCTAGCTAGAACTCACAACTGCAACATAGATAAAAATTCATAAACATCTGAGTCCAAACACAAAAACAACGTCACTCGAGCATTTAATCCTGGCTCTGACAAAACCAAAACAACCAAACCAAACCAAACCAAACCCACACACCCTCAGTATTCTTAGTGTGCACACTTGTAATTCCTTAATCTGATATTTCAGCGTAATCCTGGTATTCTGTTAGACCAGGAGAGCAAACATCCCAAAGGCTTGGCAGGAGGAGGCTGGAAAACCCTGCACTGCCTTGGGAAACCCAGGCCCTGTCTAGAGCATATCCTGCAAACTCGAGGTTTGGCCCGTCCAGGGGGGAATTCCTCAGCATGGGAACGAGGATCCAGACCTCCCATTGGGGCAGCCTCGTGAGATTTGCTAATTTGGGAGGTCTGTAAATCGTGATTTATGGCGCACTGCGACCATCCCAGCTCGGGGAAGTGCTGCACCGTCAGGATCCTCATCAAATACCCAGATAAAAACCCCTTAGCTGTGCCTGGGCCCCTCAGTGTGGGGGCATTTAGGAAGGACAGAGGGGACAGGAGGCTGCTGAGGGTTTGGACAGTAGCTGAGGGAGCTGGGCTCGTTCAGCCTGCAGAAAAGGAGGCTCAGGGCTGCCCTGATCTCTGCCCACAGCTCCCTGAGAGGCGGCTGCAGCCCCTGGGGCGCGGGCTCTCTGCAGGAGAGGACGCAGCCTTGAGCTGCACCCAGGGAAACTGAGGCTGCACGGCGGGAAAAAGCTTTTCAGGGAAAGAGGGATGAAGTTCTGAGGAGGGGAGGTGGTGGAGTCCCCATCCCTGGCTGTGTTTGGAGAAGG
This sequence comes from Delichon dasypus, assembly GCA_037837765.1. Lineage (NCBI taxonomy): Eukaryota > Metazoa > Chordata > Aves > Passeriformes > Hirundinidae > Delichon > Delichon dasypus. The sequence goes on along the minus strand of JBBAXF010000030.1, from coordinate 1,901,203 downwards.
TTGGATGTGGCCCTGGGTGCTGTGGTTTAGTGGAGCTGCTGCTGGGGCTGGGCTGGACTCCGTGACCGTGAAGGTCTCTCCCAACCTGGTGATCCTGTTCTTTGAACTCCCAACACCATTTCCACCAGGTCGTTTCCTCCTGAGTGGTCACCAGTGACACCAGGACAAGAGGACACAGCCTCCAGCTGTGCCAGGGGAAGTTCAGGCTGGACATCAGGAAAAAATCCTCCACAAGAAAGAGTGACTGGGCATTGGAAAGGAGGTGTTTAAAACAAGGCGGGTGCCATGGTTTAGTTCATGAGGAGGTGTTAGGTCATAGCTTGGACTTCATGTCCTCAAAGGTCCTTTCCAACCCGGTTAATTCTGTGATTCTGTGATGCTGTGATCCTTTGCTGGAGTTTATCACCACCGAATAATCCGTTTATTGACTGGGAATCAGTTTTTTATAATATCAATACCAAACTCCGGCGTGCTGGACACGAGCCTGCTCCACTGAGATCCCACCTTCCCAGGCTGGTGGCTCTCGGCTCCTCATAATTTCCCAGGCTACTAAAAAATCTGCACAGAGCTTCATGGAGATTTTCCTCCCTGGAAACAAGGTTTTTCCTCCCTGAAAATGGTTTTTTTCTTCCCAAACCCCTTTTGTACACCCCCAGTTTCGACTCAGCTGCCATAACTCATTTCAAGAACTCATTTCCACCACACTCCCATAACTCCCACAAAGAGGGGAGGGAATCCTTCTGAACCTTCTGAGTCCTTCTGCAGCTTCTGAATCCTTCCGAAGCAAGGAGCACAGGGAATTTCCAATCACAGCAGTTAACTATTGCTCACTTAAGGGTGAACCACCGCTTTTTGCACTTGCAGGTTTCCTGTTTCAAGCTGAATGGTTGTGCCAGTCCTCTGCACTGCCTGGGCTTTCAGTGCTACGGGGTGTTCTTGCAGGTACAGTATCCCCAAGGACACAAGGCAAGTAGCACAAATGAAAAAAAAAAAGAAAAATTAGGGCATTTTCCCTAAATTAATCCCTGTTTTGCAAGATTTTAAAAAGATTTTTAGAAGATGTTTAGAAGATTTTTAGAAGATGTTTGGAAGCTTTTTAGAAGTATAAGCTGGGGGTTTTTTGGACTGGTTTGGGGTGGTGTTTATTCACTCTGGGTTTTCCTTCTGGAGCTGAAAGTTGCTGGTTTGACTGCTGAGAATTCCTTGGCCTGGATTTCACTCCCAACCAGTCTGGGTTTTGATTAGCAATTTATTTCCTAGGAAGACAGGGGTGGAAGGGAGCATCTTATCAAACAGCTCCAAATCCACGGGTCAAGAGCAGAGATGCTTTAGTTTCCAGGGAAATGTCTCCACGCATCAGAGGCCAGAAGAGTTTCTGCATGTGGCAGCTTAAACTCAACGTTTAAAAAAACAAAAATAAAATCCTCTCTTAGAAGCACAGGTGATTATTGGCGCTGGGACATTTCGTAGCAAATACCTTCCACATAACCAGTCACAAATCAAGATTTTGGGGCACTCTCGGCACTTTTTAGTTCTGGGGGTCATCGGGCTGATGAATTCCTGCTCTCTAATGCTCCAAATCACGTTAGAAAGTTTCTTTTTTCCCGGCCAATTTCAGCGCCAAGGCCTTAAGCACCTCCGGAGGAAGGCAATGGCTTTGCTCAGGTCCCACCTTTCCCTCCCCGTCCTGAGAGCCCGCAGGATAAATCGTGTTTATGTGCCGTTGTTATAAATTGCACCACTCAAGATTTAGTCCCAATTAGTATTTTATTAATTACAGCAAGCGGGGCATAAGCAAATGCAGCGCTGGGCGACAGGGGGTCTGCACCCCACCAACTGCTGCGCAGTTACGGTCTTCCAGCTCCGTTTTATACAGTCCTTTTCTTCTGCTATCATGTCGGTGTTATTGCTAGGAGATCGTCTTCTATCTTCCGGAAACAGCCACAGTTCCCCTTCCTGGAGCTCAAAACGCCTTGTTAAGCAATAGCATATGTGTCTAAAAAAAATCATGAGTCATCCTGTGTTTGCAACTTCTCTTAAAAGTCCTGAGTCATCCTGTGTTTGCAAGTTTAAAGGCTCTCTTAAAAATCATGAGTCATCCTGTGTTTGCAACTTCAAAGGTTCTCTTAAAAGTCCTGAGTCATCCTGTGTTTGCAAGTTTAATGAACAAAGCATTAACCTGTTACACCGTGAGCGGGGGCGCCGGGAGCCGAATTTCCTCTCTGGCCCCTGATCTTGGCTGCGTTTCCCCTTTGCCCCAGATCCTGACCGCGGGCTGGGATGAGCTCGAGTGCCACCGGGTGTTCAACTTCCTCTGGGAGCTCGGCAACTTAGCCCAGAAAGTGCAGACGGTGGTCAGCAGCAAACCAGGTAACTGGGAGCAGCTCCTCCTCCAAAAAACCACCCCTGATGGGGGAACACGGAACGTGGCTGGGGTTGAGGGAGGTTTGGCTCTGCTCCTGACTCTGTTCCGTGTTCTGAGGGCATCCTACAGCGATTGGGGGCCTAAACCTCGCTGTTTGCTGTTTGCTCCTCCCCGAGAGCTTGGAGAGGCGCTTTTGTCCCTGAGGAGGTTTGTCTCGAGAGGCTTTTAGGGATTTTAAACCATCCCACTGTCTAGCCAAAGCGTTGCTTGTGTCTCTTCCTCAACGCTAGAGTGGATTTGAATCTTCCCTGCTCTAGACCAGTGAAATCAATGGGAAAGGAACCCAGTTAGAAATAAAATGAAGACCTGAACCCCAACAGCGATGGGACAAAAACGCCTCTCAAGAAATCCTCCCATTTCCCACCGTGGAACAGGGAATTTCTGAGGAACACTCCATCCACAGCCGCATCACCCTTCCCTCCCACTGCCAAACCCCGGAGCTCAGAGCCCTCCCGGAGGAGCTCCCACAGCCTGAACTAGGGCAAAGCCTCAAAAAATTCACTGAGCCAGAGACGCCAACAGCACTAAACACGTTACTAAACCCCCTTTTCCCTTCCTGCGGAGGAGTGATGATGCGCAGGGAGCGGGGCTGGGGAATTCCTGATCCCGGCGCGTTTTCCCAGGCAGCGCCCGCAGGCTGGAGCTGCGCATCCGCCTCTTCTGCCGGGAGGTGCTGCTGTCGCCCGGGAGCCGCCGCAGCGACTCGGCGTTCTGGCTGACGCGTATCCTCAAGCCCTGGCCCATGGTCAACCAGGCCCGCCTGCTCTACATCATCTTCGGGCCCGTGTCCCCCCGCGACGGTGAGCGGCCGGCCCCGCGGGGAAAAGGGTGGGAGCCGGGGAGGAGATGTCCTGGCTGGAAACATCCCCCCCAAAAAATGTGATTGTGCTGGAATTGTGGAACGGGTTGGGTCGGAAGGGACATTAAAGCCCGGCCAGTGTCACCCCTGCTGTGGGGAGGACACGTCATTGTCCCAGCGTGCTCCAATCCCTGTCCAACGTGGCCTGGGACACTGCCAGGGATGGAGCAGCTTCCCTGGGAAATTCATCCCAGCCCCTCACCACCCTCACTCACCCTGCGAGGAGGGAAGGGAGGGAGGGAAGAAGGGAAGGAAGGGAAAGGAAGGGAAGGAAGGGAAAGGAAGGGAAGGAAGGGAAAGGAAGGGAAAAGAAGGGAAGGAAGGGAAGGAAGGGAAGGGAAGGGAAGGAAGGGAAAGGAAGGGAAGGGAAGGGAAGGGAAGGGAAGGGAAGGGAAGGGAAGGGAAGGGAAGGGAAGGGAAGGGAAGGGAAGGGAAGGGAAGGGAAGGGAAGGGAAGGGAAGGGAAGGGAAGGGAAGGGAAGGGAAGGGAAGGGAAGGGAAGGGAAGGGAAGGAGGAAAGAAGGGAAGGAAGGGAAGGAAGGGAAAGGAAGGGAAGGAAGGGAAAGGAAGGGAAGGGAAGGGAAGGAGGGAAGAAGGGAAGGAAGGGAAGGAAGGGATAGAAGGGAAGGAAGGGAAAGAAGGGAAAGGAAGGGAAGGAAAGGAAGGGATTTCCTTCCAAGACCCGCCCTCTGTCCATCTGAAGCCATTGGAGCCATTGCATTGCCCGGGGGAAAAAAAAAAATTGTTCCGCTCAACCAGACCTCACTAACATACAGAAAGCATTTAAATTATATACACACACGGATAAGTTACAACTCAATGAAGAAATTAACCACCCCTCTGTTCCTCTGTTCTCCCCTGCTTGGGGTAGACTTAACTCAAATCCATCCCAAAGAAGCACCCGTTTCCCTGAAGGAAAACAAGTTTTCTCACTTAATTATTCAACCTGGGTTTCTTTAAGTTTGACTCTCTGTCCCTGCTAAAATGACAGATGGAAAATAATCACAAAGCCTCAGTGGTGTCACCTGAATTCCTCTGCCTCTGTTCTGAGGCTCAGTTTAGCCACTTCCTTGCTCAAAAAATGTCACTTACTGGCAGTTGTGGTTGATATATCACTCAGGACACGTGGTCTGGCAGAAAATGATAGAAGGACCAACAGACGAGACCAGTCTGAAGGGTTTAGCTGATGCAGTTAAGCTGCTGTACGGTACAGAAGCTAGAGAATGGACAGCAGATGATGTTATCAGTCTTGTGGATGAGCTGTCAGGTGTGTTTTTTGCCTTTATCATTAATCCCTGGGATTGTGGATCCTCACGCCCTCCAAACCTCCAGCTGTGTGCTGCAAAATTCCTCGCAGCAGCTGTGGCTTAACTGGAAAAGTCATTGCACTGGGAAGCCAGGCTGGGATGAGAGAAACCCTTTAGGAATCCATGCAGACCTTTCAAACACAAATCTTGCCATGAATTATTCAGGAAACCTTGTCCAAACACGGAGCTTGCTCAGGCAAAATCCCCCTGAACAATATTTTACCAGCTACGCTGAGAGTTTTGGCTGAGGCTGTGTCACAGAGCCAGCGTGGAGAGCTGGAATTGTCACTGGCAGGGATTATTTGTGCACTTCCACTGCTCAGAGGTGACTGAAATCCTCTCCCCTCTCGTCCCAAAGTCGTTCCCCAGGAGTGGCTGATGGAGAACAACGCTCGGCTCCTCCTCCTCAGTGGGAACAGCATCTGCTTCACCTTCCTGGCCAGCAAAGCTGTGAACGGCAGAGCTGTGGAGCTGGCCAGGCTCATGGTCTTCATGGCTCTGGTGAGTACAGCACCGCCTCTTTGCCCCAAATTTGCTGCCTCAGGCTGGAAAAGTTTCCCCACCTGCTCCCACGCACCAGGAATGAATCCAGCCGGGAGCTGGGCGCTCTTCCACCTCTCTGCTCCCTGTCCCCAGGAGAAACAGCACCAGCAAAAGGTTCAGAGTCCCCTTTGTGCCAGGCAGAACAGCCCCCGTGTCCTTGTCACCACCCCTGACCTTCCAGGCCTTGGCACAACTGATCCAGGACCGAGAGTGAAGGCTGAGATTTGATCTCGCGTGATAAAAGCTGGGTTTCATCCTTCCTTTGCCCTCCAGGTGTGTGAGAAGGACCTGTACTGCATGGACTGGGCAGTGAAGATGATGCAGAAGGTCTGCAAGGTTTTCAGCACACCCTGGGAGAAAAACAACTTCCTGCAGTGCCTGGAGGAGACCTTTGCTCACATGCTCATGGACATGCTGCAGGCAGTGCTGGCTGGTAAGGCTGGGCCCGTGGGCCTGGGCCAGCTCCTGGAGCAGTTCTGGAGCCAACCGTGGCACCCAGAACGGCCTGGCCTTCCCTCCCTCCCCAGGCAGGGCAGCCCTGCAGAGCCGGAGGGGTTTGAGGACATAAAATCACAGATTCCCACAATTTCACAATGGTTTGAGTGGGAAGGGACATTAAAGCTTAAAATGCCACTCCAGCCATGGGCAGGGACACCTCCCACTGCCCCAGAGCGATCCAAGCCCTGCTCATCCTGGCCTTGGGCACTTCCAGAGATCCAGGGGCAGCCACAGCTGCTCTGGGCAACAAAAATAACCGAGCAAGCATCATCATTGGGAAGGAATGTCTATTTTAAATTCCTCCTCTTGCTAAGGGATCGCTGGTGCAGCGGATGGTGGAACCGACAGCGGTTTAAAACCTGTCCCAGCAGAAAGCTGGGCCCAAGGTCTCTTTGGGCTGAGCCTAAACCTGCACCAGCTGCAGCTGCAGCCTGCCTGCCGGAGCCTCAGGGCCGATGGTGGGGCTGAGCTGGAGTGACAAATGCTCAGCTCAGCTCAGCCCAGCCCAGCTCAGCTCAGCTCAGCTCAGCTCAGCTCAGCCCAGCTCAGCTCAGCTCAGCTCAGCTCAGCTCAGCCCAGCTCAGCTCAACCCAGCTCAGCTCAGCTCAGCTCAGCTCAGCTCAGCTCAGCTCAGCTCAGCACAGCTCAGCCCAGCTCAGCTCAGCTCAGCACAGCTCAGCTCAGCTCAGCTCAGCTCAGCTCAGCCCAGCTCAGCTCAGCTCAGCTCAGCTCAGCTCAGCCCAGCTCAGCTCAGCCCAGCTCAGCTCAACCCAGCTCAGCTCAGCTCAGCTCAGCTCAGCTCAGCTCAGCTCAGCCCAGCTCAGCTCAGCTCAGCTCAGCACAGCTCAGCCCAGCTCAGCTCAGCTCAGCACAGCTCAGCCCAGCTCAGCTCAGCTCAGCCCAGCTCAGCTCAGCCCAGCTCAGATCCTTGTTCCTGTCTGGCCCTGCACAGGCTGGTGAAGGCGCCTGGTGTTCTCCCTCCCAGCTGTGGGGCAGAGGCTGGGGATAAACCCCAGCACGGGGCACAGGCTGGGGAGAGCCCTGCCCAAGGGGATTCACCCCCTGAGCTGAGCTGGGCGGATTTTTTATCTTCCCTGCTCCTTTCCCGCGGTTTCTGTGCCCTGCCCGAGGGGATTCACCCCCTGAGCTGAGCTGGGCAGATTTTTTAGCTTCACTGCTCCTTTCCCGTGGTTTCTGTGCCCTGCCAGGGGAGCGGGATGAGGAGGACAGCAGCTTCCTGAACCTGTTCCACCTGGTGAACGCTCAGGCCAACTTCCACAAGGAAATCCTCTACATGGCCATGGGCAGCAGCAGCAGCAGCAGCAGCAGCAGCGCCTGAGTCCCACGGAGCGCTCCTCTCTTCCTGCTGGATTTCTCTTCCTTTTCCCTCGGACATTTGCAGAGAAATCTCCGATTCTTTCTGGAATTCCCGGTAAGGGCTGGAGGCGCAGAATTTGGGCCCGTCCATGCCAGGCCGGCTGAGGGAGCTCGAGGAGGGTTCGGGGAGCGGAATTCCATCCTGCTCCGCTCCTCCAGGGAAGAGGGCCGGCGCCTCTCCCTCGGGAACGCAAACCGCATTCTTTTCCCACTCTGTGTGTGTTTGCACACACAATAAAAATGTCGTGGTTTCCACACACGGCCGATGTGCAGACACCAGCTGAAGCTCGTGTTATCTTAGCCCAGAACCCAAAACATTCTGAGCTCTTGGGTTTGTTTTCTCCTGGGAATCGGAGGAGAGAGGGAGGGACGGGATTTGAGGAGCTGCACTTTTCCAGCTTGCTGAGGTCTCTGACTCGGGCTGGGACGGAAATGCTCCCTAGTTTGTACACTCAGCTTTGGCTAAAGGTGATTTCTGGAAGCAATTCCAGTGCTTTGATCAAGCACGGCACTCTTCCCTCTCAATCTCCAAAAGAAACGTCCAAGCTCTCCCCCTGCCCCAGGTAGCAACTGTTGAAGCGTTTTAGGGCTTAGCCAAGTTGAAGACACCCATTAAACACATTAGATTACAACACTGCTTCATTAAATGGATAAATGTTTGCTGCTCAGAGAAGGGTTTGATTTTCTGCTCTGCTGCCTTCCAGACAAACCCCTGTGAGGGCAATAAAAGGCACTCAAGCTCCCTGTGCTGTTTGCAGCCTCCAGGCTCCTGAAGAGCCGCTTTCCCCACCTGAACATTCCCTTCCCAAACCTCCCAAGCTCTCCCCAGCACCAGATTTCCCCACATTTAGCTCGGGGAGTGTGGGAACAGCTGGAAGGGCACCGATTTGTCTCAGCTGCCAACACGGGAGCAGCTCGGGAATCGCCCTGAGGTTTGTGTGCTAAAAAATCCTCGCGGGGTTTGTGGAATCCACGATTCCAGGCAGGATCTGGCTGTGGGAGGGTCCGTGCAGGTGCCGGCAGAGGTGAAACCTTCCCTGAGCCGCTGCAAAACGCTGGGAACATCCCTTTTTTTTCCCTCCCTGGCTGCTCCAAGGTGATGTTTTAAGCTCTGAGGTGATGTTTAAACGCCGCCGTTTTGCCGTGCGTGATTTCCGAAGGGACAGAAATTCCAGGCTCTGGTTCCCGCTCAGGGAACCGAACGTGTCCGGACGGAAATTTGAGGAGGAAACATCCTCGACGTGAGAAAACGGGGAAAACGCCGCCAGGAGTCTCCAGCCCGGGTCCTTGCGTCTCCCTTTCATCCTCGGGAGTCGCTCCCGATCAATAATCCCGGCGGATGGGAGCAGGAGAAGGGAGCAGGGCTCCTTTGTGTGTCCCTGTCCCGCCGTGTCCCGGGTCATTCCCGGTCCCGGAGCAGCCAGAAATGCCAGCCCGGCACAAGGGGAGCCTTTATGAGAGCGCAGCCAGGGGAAGAGGGAGCTCTTTGATTCCCCGGAGCACCCGGCGGGGCTGGAATGTCAGCGCCGCGTCCCCTTGTGAATTATTGATGGCTTTATTAATTGTCATTAACTCCCAGCTGCTCAGGGCTGGAAGGGGCATTAAAGCCCACGCGGTGCCAGCGCCGGGACACCTCGCACTTCCCCAGCTCCAACCTGGCCTTGGGACATCGCTGGTGGCAGGTTTCCATCCTCAGGGCTTCCCTTCCCGAAGGAGAGCGGCCCAATCCCGCCCGTGTGAGGGCAATAAAAGGCACTCGAGCTCTCCGTGCTGCTCGCAGCCTCCAGGCCGGGAAGTTGTTTGCTTCCCTGCCCAGTTTGGGGCGAACCGGGAGACAACGCCAGCCCTGCTCCCTGCTTTCCCAATTCCCCTCGGATCAGGTCAGACACCGGCAGGCTCCAGGTCCGGATGAGCTGGGAAGGGGGTGCTTGAGAAAAAGGGGGATTTTCCTTTCGCTGCTGAATTTTAACAGCTGCACTGGAGAGTGGGCAAAACCCAGGGCCAGGAGCGAATTCCCCCCAGTCCAGAGTGGAAAAGCCAGGAACAAATCCCCCCAGTCCAGAGGGTCAGGATGAGGAACAAATCCCCCCCAGTCCAGAGTGGAAAAGCCAGGAACAAATCCCCCCAGTCCAGAGCGGCAGGACCAGGAACAAATCCCCCCAGTCCAGAGCAGCAAAGCCAGGAACAAATCCCCCAGTGCAGAGGGTCAGGACCAGGAACAAATCCCCCCAATCCAGAGTGGAAAAGCCAGGAACAAATCCCCCCAATCCAGAGTGGAAAAGCCAGGAACAAATCCCCCCAATCCAGAGTGGCGGGGCTGGATCCTGGCTGCAGCCTGAGGCATGGAGGGCACACTGTCCCTGCCCTCTGTGACCCCTCTGCTGCCCCGGTTCCCTTTTCCCACCCGTCTCCACCTTCCGGCGCGGGTTTGGGGCCCGCAGGAAGGGACTCAGAGGAAAGGATCGTTCCCGGTTCCACACTCTCAGCCCAGCTGAGTTTCCATTCCGCGCATTCCTCCTTGCTCACTCTGCCCTCGTGGCTGCAGATGTCGGCTCCGCACGGGGCCTGAAGGAGGGGAGGTGACTCGTGCCTGCAGAAATTCCTCCCGGAGTATTTCGGGCTCCTGATTCCCGGCTATATTTGGTGCTGGAGAGAGGGAGCGGCGTTTCCTCACCTCCGGGGCTCAGCAGGGAGGCATCACCCAGGGCGGCTCCAGGAACGCGCCCGGGGTGAAATCCACGGCTTGGAATTTCTCTCAGGAGTTTTACTGACAGGAAATTGCAGTGTCAAGCGTTCAGCTGGCAGCGCTGACCGCATCCAGCATTCCCAGGCTCTGAAATCTCTTTTTTCCCCTGTGAACACCCTCTCCTGAAAATCACACCAGCCCATTCCAGCGTTTCCTGGCCCCCTGCTCTCCCTGGATCCCGTTCTCTCAATGACGGCATGGTGCTCAACTGAAGGGCCACAAAGTTTTCCCCATTATGGGTATTTCAGGTGTTCGTTGCTTAAAAAAGTATAAAACCCTGGGAGACACCAGGAATGTGAAAATTTCGCCTTCTAGGAGGGCAAAACTTCCAGTCGTTGCCCGTGAGGGGCGGTGGGAGGGCAGGGATTGGGGCAGGGCTTCAAAAAAGGAAGGAAAAATCCTCCCGATGCCCCGAACACCTCCCCAGGCATCACCAAGGGGGGGAAAGGAAGCTCTGAAACGTTCCTTCCATCCCACAGAAATTCCCATCGTGTTGGAAGCGTTCCTGGAGCTTCCCCAAACACCGGAGAGGGGCTCGGGTGAGGGCTGGGGACCCCTCCCTGGGGACTGCTGCTGGTGCTGCGGGACACAGAGGTGCCCCAGCCTGGATTTGGATCTCTCAGCATTCCCGGGATGCTCCAGATCCCTCCGCACTCACGGAATTCATCCCTGGAGCCACGTGTCCCCCATCCCCAGCCAGGCAGTGACACCAGCAGCCATCTTCCCTCTCCTGTGCCTCTCCTCTTTATTCCACTCCCTGGACACTGCCCGTCAAAACCAGGAGCGATTTCCTAGAATGAAGCTCGGACACAAAGCGGGGGACAGGACCCTTCACATCCCCCGGGGGACACCGGGAACATCCCAGGGACCGGCAGCGGGAAGGACACGGGTCCTGAGAGGGAAAGGACACGGGTCCTGAGAGGGGAAGGACACGGGTCCTGAGAGGGAAAGGACACGGGTCCTGGCAGGGAAAGGACACGGGTCCTGAGAGGGGAAGGACACGGGTCCTGGCAGGGAAAGGACACGGGTCCTGGCAGGGAAAGGACACGGGTCCTGAGAGGGAAAGGACACGGGTCCTGAGAGGGGAAGGACACGGGTCCTGAGAGGGGAAAGGACACAGGTCCTGAGAGGGGAAAGGACACGGGTCCTGAGAGGGGAAAGGACACAGGTCCTGAGAGGGGAAGGACACGGGTCCTGGCAGGGAAAGGACACGGGTCCTGGCAGGGAAAGGACACGGGTCCTGAGAGGGAAAGGACACGGGTCCTGAGAGGGGAAGGACACGGGTCCTGAGAGGGGAAGGACACGGGTCCTGGCAGGGAAAGGACACGGGTCCTGAGAGGGAAAGGACACAGGTCCTGAGAGGGGAAAGGACACGGGTCCTGAGAGGGGAAGGACACGGGTCCTGAGAGGGAAAGGACACGGGTCCTGGCAGGGAAAGGACACGGGTCCTGAGAGGGGAAGGACACAGGTCCTGAGAGGGGAAGGACACGGGTCCTGAGAGGGAAAGGACACGGGTCCTGAGAGGGGAAGGACACGGGTCCTGGCAGGGAAAGGACACGGGTCCTGAGAGGGAAAAGGACACGGGTCCTGGCAGGGGAAGGACACGGGTCCTGAGAGGGGGAGGACACGGGCCCTGAGAGGGGAAGGACACGGGTCCTGAGAGGGGAAGGACACGGGTCCTGGCAGGGAAAGGACACGGGTCCTGAGAGGGGAAGGACGCAGGTCCTGGCAGGGGAAGGACACGGGTCCTGGCAGGGAAAGGACACGGGTCCTGGCAGGGGAAGGACACGGGTCCTGGCAGGGGAAGGACACAGGTCCTGGCAGGGAAAGGACACGGGTCCTGGCAGGGGGCTTAGCCGGGTCCCCGCAGCGGGACAGCCCCTCGGAGCCCCCTCCCGTGTCCCCCCATTCCCGTTCCTGGCTCCGCCGGCTCCGTGCCCGCTCCGTGCTCCGCGCTGGGCTCGCAGAGGTTAACGCTGCTCCAGAAGGCTCCCAGGGACTCGCACCGGGCGGAGGCTGTGGAGAGAGGAGAGAGGAGAGAGGAGAGAGGAGACAGGAGAGAGGAGAGAGGAGAGACCGCTGTGAGCCGGGCCTGGAGCTGCGGGAGAGGCGGGGATGGAGCAGCTCCGTGCGGGAGAGGCGGGGATGGAGCAGCTCCGTGCGGAGGAAGCGGGGATGGAGCAGCTCCGTGCGGAGGAAGCGGGGATGGAGCAGCTCCGTGCGGGGGAAGCGGGGATGGAGCAGCTCCGTGCGGGGGAAGCGGGGATGGAGCAGCTCCGTGCGGGGGAAGGGAAGATGGAGCAGCTCCGTGCGGAGGAAGCGGGGATGGAGCAGCTCCGTGCGGAGGAAGCGGGGATGGAGCAGCTCCGTGCGGGAGAGGCGGGGATGGAGCAGCTCTGTGCGGGGGAAGCGGGGATGGAGCAGCTCCGTGCGGGGGAAGCGGGGATGGAGCAGCTCCGTGCGGGAGAGGCGGGGATGGAGCAGCTCCGTGCGGGGGAAGCGGGGATGGAGCAGCTCCGTGCGGGGGAAGCGGGGATGGAGCAGCTCCGTGCGGGAGAGGCGGGGATGGAGCAGCTCCGTGCGGAGGAGGGGAAGATGGAGCAGCTCCGTGCGGGCCGCAGCCGCCCCCGGCCCCGGGTCCCTCCTTTAGCTCCACAGGATGACGCAGCCGGGATCCCGCCCGGCTTCTCCCCGCAGCTGTTCCCTTTCTCCCCTCTCGGGAACAGGAGCCGTGCTGCAGGGAGCGGCTTTCCCGAGCGGGCTGACAAAGCCGGCGGGCAGCGGCCGGGGCCCAGCGGCCTGGTTCGTAAAATCACCCCCGGAGCCCCCGCTCCGGCCCAGGCGGCCAAATCCAACAGCGGCGACCCCAAAAGTGCCCCCCGTGCCCCCTCCCGCCGCATTCCTGCCCTGAAATCCTCCTGAAATCCACACCTGCTGCGGCTCGGAGCTCACCTGGCCGCCTCCGGGCTGGCGATGCCGCCGCCCAGCCGCATCCTCAGAGCATGTAAATGATGTAGGACAGGATCACCAGGCCGATGATGGCGAAAAACATCAGGATGAAAATGTCCAGCATGGTGAGGGAGAGACGAGGCGGCGGCGGGGCTGCGGGGCTCCGGGAAGGGATCCGGGAAGAGATCAGGGAATGGCTCCGGGGCTCCGGGAAGGGATCCGGGAAGAGATCCGGGAATGGCTCCGGGGCTCCGGGAAGGGATCCGGGAATGGCTCCGGGGCTCCGGGCAGAGCTGCTGCCTCCTCCCCTCCGGAGCACGGCTCCGCTCAGGATGCAGAGATGATGCCGGAGCTGATGGAGCCGGGAGATCCAGGGATGAGGACGGGCTCTCCCCGCGGGGGGGTTTCGTTCTCCCCCCGCTCCAGGGGGATGCGGGAGCAGCTGGGAGCGGTCCCGTCCTCTGGGGAAAGGAGGAAATGAGCGCGGGCCTTGGCAAAACCACACCGGGACCACCCTGAAGTCACCTCGGTGCCCTTTGCCTCCCCTGGCACGGCTGCTTTGTTTTCCTCACCTGGAATTGCTGCTTTGTTTTCCTCGCCTTTTTTCACCGGAGCTGTTGATAAACAGCATCCTCCCTTCACACACCCGACAGATTTATTTATATTTATATATATATATTTTTTTTTCTTTTTTTTTTTAAATTCCATCTGCCGCGGCTGAACTCCCAGGGCTCCATGGAAACTTCCCAAAAGCAGCGGAGGAGCGGAGCAGCTGCAGCTCAGGGGGATCCCCGGGGATGCCGGCGTGGCCCAAGCTCAGGGGAGATGAAAATTTCCAGCCCTCATCCCAAAAAAGCAGGAAAAAAACAAACAAAAAAACCCCCCACGCCCCCCCCAAACAACAAAAAAACCCAAACCAAAACAAAGCAAAAAAAAAAAAAAAAACAACAAAAACCCAGCTGCAATCAAAGCCAGCACAATCAGCAGGTAAAAATTAAACTTTTATTTTCAATCTGAGTAAACCGGGAAGAGAATTGGTCGGGTCGTTCCATTCCGTGGGTTTTCTCTGTTTTTTTTTTGTTTTTTTTTTTTTTTTTTTTTTTGGATAAAAAAGCCAAATAACTTTTAAAATTTTTTTTTCTTTTTTTTACTGGTGGGTGCTCAACCCAGGAAGGAGGACACGAGGAACAAAACCCCAATCAAGCGACGGATCCCGAGGAAAAAAAACACGTTCTAAGCTCAGCACTGAGACGCAACCGGGGAAGCTGGGATGGACGAGGTCTATTTTACACGTGATGAGAAGCAATTAATCAGCTTTTTAATCGGTCTTCTCCCTTTGTGTTGTGTTTTTATGGCGGTTTTTATTTTTTTTTAAACTCATTTATTTATTTTTAAATACAGGTTTAGGTGCTTTTTTTTCAGCTACGAAAAACAACAACAACAACCAAAAAAAAAGGCAAAAAAAGTGCATAAAGTTGAGAGAAAAGGCAGAAATCAAGCGGTGAGAGGTTTGTCTCCAGTGGCGGGGAGGGGGGTGGAAAGGGAGGGCAGAATTTAAGGGGAGGATTTAAAAAAAAAAAAAAAGGATCTGTATCCCTAAAAGGGAATTTCCTGCGTTATTTGGTCCATTTAAAAAAGGGTTTATTCACATCGATGCTCCCGCCCCCAATTCCCAGACAAGAATTAAGAAGAGGATTCAGCAGGGGGAGGATCGGATCCCCCGTTCCTTGTGCTCCCTGTTTTAGCACCTCCTGCCCGTCCCCGTCCCACTGCGGCCAAAATCCCCTTCTCCCGGGGGTCCCTCCTCGCACACAGGACCAAGGAATGTTTCCCCCCCTGGCTTTGGTCCCTTATTCCCGATTTTCCCGTGGGAATCCCAGCACCCTGCAGCGATCCCCGCTCCTCCCGCCCGGCCCGGAGCTTCACCCTCCCCGGGGGAGGAGGGGGACGGGGATGGGATTTTTTTGGAGGGGTTTTTTTTGTTTTGGTCCGTGACGCGATCCCGGAGTTGTCCCACAGAGCTGCACCAGCGCTGGGGACGAGAGGCGGCTCGGGGTGGCCCTGGCACCCTGGGGACAATCACCCAGGATGGGCCCGGGGCGGTGGCAGCAGGAGAAAAGCAGGAAAATTCGGGGTGGGGGGAAAATTCCCCCAGGAGACTCCCAGAACCTGGCCTGGGGTGAGCTGGAGCTGCGGGGGGCTCATCCCAGTTTGGGGGGCTCATCCCAGTCTGGGAGAGCTCATTCCAGTTTGGGAGAGCTCATCCCAGTTTGGGAGATCTCATCCCAGTTTGGGAGAGCTCATCCCAGTTCCAGGGGGACTGATCCCAGTTTGGGAGAGCTCATCCCAGTCTGGGAGAGCTCATCCCAGTTCCAGGGGGACTGATCCCAGTTCCAGGGGGACTGATCCCAGTTCCAGGGGGCTGATCCCAGTCTGGGAGAGCTCATCCCAGTTCCAGGGGGACTGATCCCAGTCTGGGAGAGCTCATCCCAGTTTGTGGGGCTCATCCCAGCTCCAGGGGAGCTGATCTCTGCTCTAGGGGCCTGATCCCAGTTCCAGGGGATTGATCCCAGTTCCAGGGGATTGATCCCAGTTCCAGGGGGTTCATCCCAGTTCCAGGGGACTGATCCCAGTTCCAGGGGGCTGATCCCAGTTCCAGGGGGACTGATCCCAGTCCAGGGGGACTGATCCCAGTCCAGGGGACTGATCCCAGTTCCAGGGGGTTCATCCCAGTCCAGGGGATTGATCCCAGTTCCAGGGGATTGATCCCAGTTCCAGGGGGCTGATCCCAGTTCCAGGGGGTTCAGCCCAGTTCCAGGGGGCCTGATCCCAGTTCCAGGGGGCTGATCCCAGTTCCAGGGGGTTCAGCCCAGCCCAGCTGCCCCCAGGAAAAGCCCCGGGGCTGCTCCTTCCCTGCTGGGATCGGGAGAACGCGGAGCTGGGGGCAGGAGCAGCCAGAGCCTGGGGCTGGGCTGAACCCCGGAGCTGAAATCCCCAGGAGAGAGGTTCTGGGGACACTTCACGGATCTGGGGACACTTCACGGATCTGGGGACACTTCACGGGACTCGAGGGCTGAGGGGAGCCGAGATCGGAGGGAAGCTGTGCAGGGGAGCCGGGATCAGCCTCGGGATGAGCCCGAGCAGGGGGAGCAGGGGGAGCAGGGGGAGCCGCCAGCCCAGCCCAGCCCTGAGCCCCCCCGGCCTCCCTCACCCCACAGCGGGAATTTGGTCCTGGCGTGGCCTCGCCCTCCCCTTCCCGGGATCCCGGGAGCAGGGATCCAAGCCCCCGGAGGCGGGGAGGGGACGCGGGCTCAGATGGCCTCCACGTAGTTGGCCGGGAGCATCCCCGTGTCGCCCGTGCGCTCCACCGTGCCGTACATCCAGCCGTCGTCGATCTGCTGCACGTTGATGATGGTGTCCCCGTCCTGGAACGACACCTCGTCCTCGTCCGCCGCGCTGTAGTCGTAGACGGCGCGGAAACGCTTCTGTGGGGACACGGGAGGACATGGAACAGCCTTGGGGACACGGGGGGAGGTGGAACAGCCTTGGGGACACAGAACAGCCCCAGGGGACACAGAACAGCCTTGGGGACATGGAACAGACCCAGGAGACATGGAACAGACCCAGGAGACACAGGGGACGTGGAACAGCCTTGGGGACACTGTCACAGCCTTGGGGACATGGAACAGACCCAGGGGACATTGTCACAGTCTCAGGGACACCAGGGATGTGGAACAGCTCCGAGGACACGGGGAACATGGTGTGGTCCCAGGGGACACAGAGGTCATTGTCACAGCCCCTCTTTGGGGACACACGGGGGTCACAGCCCTTTCCCAGGGGTCACAGCCCCTCCCCAGGGGTCACAGCCCCATTTTGGGGACACAGAGGGGTCACAGCCCCTCCCCAGGGGTCACAGCCCCTCTCTGGGGACACACAGGGGTCACAGCCCTTTCCCAGGGGTCACAGCCCCATTTTGGGGACACACGGGGGTCACAGCCCTTTCCCGGGGGTCCCAGCCCCTCCCCAGGGGTCACAGCCTCATTTTGGGGACACACGGGGGTCACAGCCCTTTCCCAGGGGTCACAGCCCCATTTTGGGGACACACAGGGGTCACAGCCCTTTCCCGGGGGTCACAGCCCCCCAGGGCCGGGCTGGGATCACACCGGAGCTGGAACCGGAGCCGGGCAGTTCTCAGTGCCAAAGCCGAGCGCCCGTTCCCTCCCCGAGGGTTTTTCCCGGGGCTGGGGGAGCAGAGGGATCCCAGGGGTGGGAATTGGGGGGTCGGGCTGCACTCACCCCCCCTCCGGCCGGGGCGTTGCGCTGGGACGAGCCCGGAGCCGCCGGCTCCTTGTAACCGTAGGATTGGGATGGAGGCGGCTGCTGCTGCTGGAAAACTGTGGGGAAAGGAGAGATCCTGAACTGGGATGTGGGGTTGGGATGGATCCTGAACTGGGATGTGCAGGGAAAGGATGGATCCTGAACTGGGATGTGCAGGGAAAGGAGAGATCCTGAACTGGGATGTGCAGGGAAAGGAGAGATCCTGAACTGGGATGTGCAGGGAAAGGATGGATCCTGAACTGGGATGTGCAGGGAAAGGAGAGATCCTGAACTGGGATGTGGGGAAAGGATGGATCCTGAACTGGGATGTGCAGGGAAAGGATGGATCCTGAACTGGGATGTGGGGAAAGGATGGATCCTGAACTGGGATGTGCAGGGAAAGGAGAGATCCTGAACTGGGATGTGCAGGGAAAGGAGAGATCCTGAACTGGGATGTGGGGAAAGGATGGATCCTGAACTGGGATGTGCAGGGAAAGGAGAGATCCTGAACTGGGATGTGCAGGGAAAGGATGGATCCTGAACTGGGATGTGGGGAAAGGATGGATCCTGAACTGGGATGTGGATGGATCCATGAATTGGGGTGTGCTGGATCCCAAACTGGGATTTGGGTGGATCCATGAACTGGGATTGTGCCAGATCCCAGACCGGGACATGGCCGGATCCCAGGCCGGGATTTGGGTGGATCCCAGGCCGGGATCTGGGTTTGCAGGAAGCCCCTGCCGGTCCGTGCTCACCCGTGGCTCCGGGCTGCCCGTGCTGCTGCTGCTGCTGCTGCTCCGCTCTCCGGTAGCCGCCACTCTCCTGGGAATTGCGGCGCTCCGGCTCCGAGCCCTCGCCCGGGCTGGGCCCCATCCGGCTGCGCTCGAACTCCTCGTGGTACTTGATCTGCAGGCAGCGGTGGGATCGGTCACAGCAAACGGCCTCGGGGAGGTTGGGATGGGGAATCAGGGAGCCAGGGCCGCCCCGAAGGGTGGAACCCCTCCTGGGTGAGGCACTCGGGGCAGGGCTGCAGCCGGGTTCTGCTGGGCTCCACGGCTTCTCCAGCCCGCAGGATTCCGGGATCCCAACCCTCATCCCAGACAATCCCGGGGCTCCCTCCCCCAGCCCAGGGCTCGGGGTGTCCCAAAAATTCCTGGGGGTGTCCCCACACCCAGCCCCCAGCCCCGGGGAAAATCTCATCCGGGGATTTGTGCGTCCATCGCATCCCCGGGGATGTCAGGAACTGCACGATGGGAGCAGGAGAAGAGGGAATGGAAACTCCTCTCCAACCCTGCTGGGGCTTCCTGGGTTTGTGCGTGTGAGCTCCGGCTGTGGCTGCATCCCAAACCCCTCCCTGTCCCTACAGCACCAATTCCTGCATCCCAAACCCCTTCCTGTCCCTACGGCACCAATTCCTGCATCCCAAACCCCTTCCTGTCCCTACGGCACCAATTCCTGCATCCCAAACCCCTTCCTGTCCCTACGGCACCAATTCCTGCATCCCAAACCCCTCCCTGTCCCTACAGCACCAATTCCTGCATCCCAAACCCCTTCCTGTCCCTACAGCACCAATTCCTGCATCCCAAACCCCTCCCTGTCCCTACAGCACCAATTCCTGCATCCCAAACCCCTTCCTGTCCCTACAGCACCATCCCTGGAATGATTTCAGCCCAGAATTCCAGGAATCTGTGATCCCAGGCATCTGTAATTCCAGGAATTAGTGATCCCAGGAATTTGTAATCCCAGGGATTTGTGACTCCAGGGATTTGTGACCCCAGGGATTTGTGACCCCAGGGATTTGTGACCCCAGGATTTGTGACCCCAGGGATTTGTGACTCCAGGGATTTGTGACCCCAGGGATTTGTGACTCCAGGGATTTGTGACCCCAGGATTTGTGACCCCAGGGATTTGTGACCCCAGGGATTTGTGACCCCAGGATTTGTGACCCCAGGGATTTGTGCCCTCCCGGCGCGGGGAGGCGAGGGCAGCGCCACAGCAGGGACGAGCAGAATCCACTCACGTTGCTGATCTGATCCTGAGTCTTCCTGATCCTCTGCAGCTCCGGGGTGTCGGCCACCACGCTGAAACCTTTGCCCTTGTTCTTCTCAAACTCCTCCTTGTAGCGGATCTGTGGAGAGGGAGGAGAGCGGGGCTGGAGAAGGGACCCAGCAGAGCTGAGCTGGGACAGGAGCAGCTCCAGCCGTGACCCAGCAGAGCTGAACAGGACAGGAGCAGCTCCAGCTGTGACCCAGCAGAGCTGAACTGGGACAGGAGCAGCTCCAGCCGTGACCCAGCAGAGCTTCCATGGACAGGAGCAGCTCCAGCCGTGACCCAGCAGAGCTGAACAGGACAGGAGCAGCTCCAGCTGTGACCCAGCAGAGCTGAGCTGGGACAGGAGCAGCTCCAGCTGTGACCCAGCAGAGCTGAGCTGGGACAGGAGCAGCTCCAGCTGTGACCCAGCAGAGCTGAGCTGGGACAGGAGCAGCTCCAGCCGTGACCCAGCAGAGCTGAACAGGACAGGAGCAGCTCCAGCCGGGACCCAGCAGAGCTTCCATGGACAGGAGCAGCTCCAGCTGTGACCCAGCAGAGCTGAGCTGGGACAGGAGCAGCTCCAGCCGTGACCCAGCAGAGCTGAACAGGACAGGAGCAGCTCCAGCCGGGACCCAGCAGAGCTGAGCTGGGACAGGAGCAGCTCCAGCTGTGACCCAGCAGAGCTGAACAGGACAGGAGCAGCTCCAGCCAGGACCCAGCAGAGCTGAACAGGACAGGAGCAGCTCCAGCTGTGACCCAGCAGAGCTGAACAGGACAGGAGCAGCTCCAGCTGTGACCCAGCAGAATCCCGGTTTGGAAAGCCAAGGAATCACTCCGCCAATCCCACAGGCGAGCAGACCCACCGATACATCCCCGTCTGTTCCCTACATCCCACCCTGCTGGAGTTCAGGACACAGGAATTCAGCCCAACAAATCCACCGGGCAGCATCCCCACGGCGACAATGAGAACAATTTAATAAATCAAAACCGGCCCCACACCTCACTTTCCCCACTCCCTCCGTGTTCATCCCTGCATTCCCTGAGCCGGGAAAACCCTGCGGACATCAGGGCCCAGCTCATCAAACCCCGCCCGCGCTGTCACCAGCGCCGAGGTGACAACGCTGCCGGGGCAGCTGGCACGGCAGGGACAGGGACAGGGACAGGAGGGGCAGCTGCCACCCCCGCACGGGCCAGAATCCCTCCCGGGAAAGGCTCGGAAAAGGAGCCCCAGGAAGGGAAGCTGCAATTTCCCTGCCACGCGTGGGCCGGGCAGAGCAGCCTGCGGGCACGGAGGTGGCACTTTGGGGACACTTTTGGCCTCTCCGGGCGGTCATTATCCGGCGGCTTCCGGTGAGCGGAAGGGGAGCCGCCCCCGCGGGGACACAGACGGGGGACAGAGGAGGGACACGGAGTTGCTGCGGCTTGGCCTGGGCCTGCCACCCTGGGCCTGGCACGGTGTCCCTGCAGGTGTTCGGTGTCCCACCCTGCCACCCTGACCCTGTCACTCTGTCCTTGTCACCCTGACCCTGTCACCAACCCCTAAAGGTGCCCAGTGTCCCATCCCTGCCACATCATTCCTGAAGGTGCTCAGCTTCCCATTGTCACCTCATCCCTGTGAGTGTCCAGCACCCTGTCCCTGTCACCCTGTCCCTGTCACACCCCACTCCTGTCACCCTGTCCCTGTCACCCTTGTCCCTGTCACACCCCATTCCTGTCACCCTGTCCCTGTCACACCCCACTCCTGTCACCCCACTGCTGTCACCCTTGTCCCTGTCACACCCCACTCCTGTCACCCCATTCCTGTCACACCCCACTCCTGTCACCCTGTCCCTGTCACACCCCATCCCTGTCACCCCACTCCTGTCACCCCACTCCTGTCACCCTGTCCCTGTCACACCCCGTCCCTGTCACACCCCACTCCTGTCACCCCGTCCCTGTCACCCTGTCCCTGTCACACCCCACTCCTGTCACCCCGTCCCTGTCACACCCCACTCCTGTCACCCTGGTCCTGAATTCAGGAATCTCCGCGAGTCCGAGGCGCAGGGAACTCCTACAGCAGGGAACCTCAGGGAGGAGAACGCAGCGGGAAAGGTCAGCGCGGGGATCTTCCGTGGGAATTCGGGAACGTGAGGGGGATCAGAGAACCGTGGAATTGTCAGGGCTGGAAGGGCCCCTCTGGAGCTCCTCCTGACCAGAGTGAACGCAGGAATCTCCAGGAATCAGACACGCAGGGAACACAGAGAGGAAAACGCAACGGGAAAGGTCAGCGCGGGGATCTTCCGTGGGAATTGGGGAACGCGAGGGGCTCACCTGGCTCTGGAGCTCGCTCTGCTGCTTCAGGCGCAGGTTCTCGGGCGTGTCTGCCACCATGGTGAAGGACTGCTTCGGGTAGTGTCTGCGAGGGAAGGACACCGGCAGTGCCATTGTCACCATCAGTGACACCATCAGTGACACCGGCAGTGCCACCGGCAGTGCCAGCGCCACCATCAGTGACACCGTCAGTGCCACCGGCAGTGCCATTGTCACCATCAGTGACACCGTCAGTGACACCGGCAGTGCCATTGTCACCATTAGTGCCATGGTCAGTGCTACCACCAGTGCTACCGCCACCGTCATTGCCACCACCAGTGCCACCATCAGTGCCACCATCAGTGACACCGGCACTGACACCGGCACTGACACCATCAGAGCCGCCACCGCCTCCTGTCCCTGCTCCCCTGCCCCGCCCGGGCGCTCCGGCACGGCACAGTGAGTCCCACCACGGAACTGTGGAATTGTGGAATCGTGGAGTGATGGAACCATGGAATCATGGAACCGTGGATCAGGATTGAACAATGGAATCATGGAACCATGGAATGATTGAACCATGGAACCATAGAATCATGGAATCGTGGAACCATGAAACGATTGAACCATGGAATGATGGAACTGTGGAACCATGGAATGACTGAACAATGGAATCATGGAACCATGGAATGACTGAACAATGGAATCATGGAACCATGAAACGATTGAACCATGGAATGATGGAACCACGGAATGATGGAACTGTGGAACCATGGAATGACTGAACAATGGAATCATGGAACGATTGAACCATGGAATGACGGAACAGTGGAATCATGGAACCATGGACTCATGGAATCATAGAATCATGGAACTATGGAGCCATGGAACCACGGAGTCATGGCATGATTGAACCACAGAATCACAGAACCATGAAGCCATGGAGTTACGGAATCCTGGAATCATTCAGGCTGGAAAAGCCGCCCAGGATCACCCAGCCCGACCGGCGCGGCCGTGCCGCCCCAAAGCCGCGTCCCCAAGGGCCACATCCGAGCACTGCGAACATTCCAGGGGTTCCATCCCGCTCCGGAGGCGCCAGAGCTGGGGACACATCCCCAGAGGGGCTGGCAGCTGCCGTGTGGGATGCGGGACCGCCCGGACAATGGGATTCCTTGGACAATGGGATTCCTTGGACAATGGGATTCCTCCCTGCGCACTCTCTCCCTTCCAACACTTTTCTCCCAGCGTCACATTTATCACAAAAGAGCAAAAGCAGCGTTTTCCCCTCAAAGCCGTCCCAGGCCTGGGCGGGATCTCAGGACAGACTGCTCCACGTCCCCACAGCCCCCAGGGCGCCGTTATCCCAGGAAAAGCCGCTGGCTGTGCTCCCAGTGCCTCTGCGGGATCCCGGGCACGGCCTGAGCTCCCCAGAACTTCATCCCTCTTTCCCTAAAAAGCTTTTTCCCGCCGTGCAGCCTCAGTTTCCCTGGGTGCAGCTCAAGGCTGCGTCCTCTCCCGCAGAGAGCCCGAGCCCCAGGGGCTGCAGCCGCCTCTCAGGGAGCTGTGGGCAGAGATCAGGGCAGCCCTGAGCCTCCTTTTCTGCAGGCTGAACGAGCCCAGCTCCCTCAGCTGCTCCTCACGGGGCTGCTGTCCAAACCCTCAGCAGCCTCCTGTCCCCTCCGGGTGTGCTCCAGCGTCTCGATGTCCTTCCTCAACTGAACAGCAGCTCACAAACACCAGACACCAGCTCACCAACAGCTCACAAACAAAACAACAGCTCACCAACAACAGCTCACCAACAGCTCACAAACACCAGCTCACAAACAAAACAACAGCTCACCAACAGCTCAAAAACAACAGCTCACAAACACCAAATAACAGCTCACAAACACCAAATACCAGCTCACAAACACCAGCTCACCAACAGCTCACAAACAAAACAACAGCTCACAAACAGCAGCTCACAAACAAACACCAACAGCAAACAGCTCACAAACAGCTCAAAAACACAACACCAGCTCACAATCACCAAACAACAGCTCAAAACACCAAACAGCTCACCAACACCAAACAGCTCAAAACACCAAACAGCTCACCAACACCAAAACGCAGCCCTCAAACAGCTCAAAAACAAAACAGCAGCTCACAAACACCAAACAACAGGTCACCAACACCAGCTCACAAACAAACACCAACTCACAAACAGCTCAAAAACAAAACAAGAGCTCACCAACAGCTCACCAACAGCTCAAAACACCAAACAACAGCCCACAAACAAACACCAGGTCACCAACATGGGCTCAAAACCAAAACAGCAGCTCACAAGCAGCTCACAAACACCAAACAACAGCTCACCAACACCAGCTCACAAACAGCTCAAAAACAACACAACAGCTCACCAACAGCTCAAAACACCAAACAACAGCCCACAAACAAACACCAGGTCACCAACACGGGCTCAAAAACAAAACAGCAGCTCACAAGCAGCTCACAAATAGCAAACAGTTCACAAACACCAGCTCACCAACAGCTCAAAAACAAAACAGCAGCTCACAAACACCAAACAACAGCTCACCAACACCAGCTCACATACAAACACCAGCTCACAAACAAACACCAACTCACAAACAGCTCAAAAACAAAACAGCAGCTCACCAACAGCTCACCAACAGCTCAAAACACCAAACAACAGCCCACAAACAAACACCAGGTCACCAACACCGGCTCAAAAACAAAACAGCAGCTCACAAGCAGCTCCCCACCAAACAGCAGCTCCCCACGCTCGGGGCGTTCCCGTAATCCGGCCGGGATTAATCTGATCACAGATGAGATCACCCCGGCAGCTCCGGCTCCCTCCCCGCACGAGGATTCCCACCGGGATCCTGTGCCCAGGCAGGGACTGCACCCAGCCCGCGGCCGCTCCGGAGAAATTCCTGCGTTTAAACCCCGGTCAGGGTAAAATCTGATTTTCTGGGAGGCCCCTGAGCTCGCCAGGAGGAGCAGGAGGAGACGCTGCAGGGGACAGGAGCGGCCTCGGGCTGGGGCAGGGGAGGTTCAGGGGGATTTCAGGGAAAATCGGCTCGCTGGGAGGCACTGGAACAAGGAAAGGGCGGGATAAATCCCCGGAAATGTCCAAAAGCTGGTGGGACACGCGCGTTTGGTGGTGACAGCAGCGCTGGGAGAACGGTTGGACTCTGACCTCGGGAGGTTTCCCGATGCTGGCGATTCCACGGTTCCAGAGGATCCAACACCAGCAGCGTTTTGTGCCCAGCCCAGGTGCTGCGAGGAGCTGCTGGATTAATTAATCATTAATCCGCTGAGAGCAGCCCCTGGGCTCGGGGGCAGCGGGGAACAGCCCTGAGCTCGTCTCCTTCCCGACTTTCTGCTCCTGGCACTCCTGGATTCCCTCCCTGGAATCCCGGAGCCCTGCCCTGAGCTCCTGGGGAGCCACGGCCGGGCTGGGAGCAAGGTCAGAGGAAACGACACCGCTGCGGGTCCCTGCAACCCCAACCACCCCGGGAATCACAAATCCCAGACCACAAATTCCCCACGGGAATCCCAGAGCATTCCTGTCTCTGTGAGGAGAGCCAAGAGCCAGCCCAAACCATTCCTGGGATTCTGGGAGGTCCCAGACCACAAATTCCCCATGGGAATCCCAGAGCATTCCCAGCTCTGTGAGAGGAACCAGCCCAAACCATCCCAGGAATCTGGGAGATCCCAAATCACAAATTCCCCACAGGAATCCCAGAGCATTCCCAGCCCTGTGAGAGGAACCAGCCCAAACCATTCCTGGGATTCTGGGAGATCCCAAATCACAAATTCCCCCTGGGAATCCCAGAGCATTCCTGTCTCTGTGAGGAGAGCCAAGAGCCAGCCCAAACCATCCCAGGAATCTGGGAGATCCCAAATCACAAATTCCCCACGGGAATCCCAGAATATTCCCAGCCCTGTGAGAAAAACCAACCCAAACCATTCCTGGGATTCTGGGAGGTCCCAGACCACGAATTCCCCACGGGAATCCCAGAGCATTCCCAGCCCTGTGAGAAAAACCAACCCAAACCATTCCTGGGATTCTGGGAGGTCCCAGACCACGAATTCCCCCTGGGGAATCCCAGAGCGTTCCCAGCCCTGTGAGAAGAAACAACCCAAACCATCCTGGGAATCTGGAAGATCCCAGACCATGAATTCCCCATGGGAATCCCAGAGCGTTCCTGTCTCTGTGAGGAGAGCCAAGAGCCAGCCCAAACCATTCCTGGGATTCTGGGAGGTCCCAGACCACGAATTCCCCCTGGGAATACCGGAACATTCCCAGCTCTGTGAGAGGAACCAGCCCAAACCATCCCAGGAATCTGGGAGATCCCAAATCACAAATTCCCCACGGGAATCCCAGAGCATTCCCAGCCCTGTGAGCTGACTCCCATCACCTCAGCCCGGGCTTTTTACAAATCCAGAGGTTTTTTTGTCCTGTTTTTAACCGAAATTCCCGCTGTGAACACCCGGGGGTCGGGACACGGCCCCAGGCAAGGGCAAAGGAGCAGCCGGAGCATCCCGGGCTGGAGCATCCCTGCCCTGCCAGCCGGGAATCTCGTCCCATCGCCATGGCAACCGCATCCCTGCCCCGCTCCGGGCTGGGAAACACACAAATCCATCCCTGTGGAGCTCAGGAGAACGGGAAAACCGCGGCAGCAGGAGGAGGAGGGAATGAAAAACAACCTGGAAAACAACAGCCTGGATTGAGCACAAGGCCCCGGAGGCTGGGATGGGGCTGGGATGGGGCTGGGATGGGGATTCCTTAGGATTGTGAGGAAATCTCACAAGGATTTGAGGCAGTTTGTGCTCAGCCCTGAGTTAGCGGGCAGGAGGGATCTGTCCACGCCGGGATGAACGGATTTGGGATCTCCCAGGATGGGTCTGGGATCCCCGAGAATGGATTTGGGATCTCCCAGAACAGGTCTGGGATCCCCTAGAATGGGTCTGGGATCCCTGAGAATGGATTTGGGATCTCCCAGGATGGGTGTGGGATCCCCGAGAATGGGTCTGGGATCTCCCAGAACAGGTCTGGGATCCCTGAGAATGGATTTGGGATCTCCCAGGATGGGTCTGGGATCCCTGAGAATGGATTTGGGATCTCCCAGGATGGGTCTGGGATCCCCTAGAATGGGTCTGGGATCCCTGAGAATGGATTTGGGATTTCCTACAATGGATTTGGGATCCCCTAGAATGGGTCTGGGATTTCCTACAATGGATTTGGGATCCTCCCCTGGGTTTGGGATCTCCCAGAATGGAGCTCCAGGAATGTTTGGACAATGCTCTCAGGGACAGGCTGGGATTTTGGGGTGCCTGGGGTTGGATTGATGATCCCTGTGGGTCCTGGAGCTCCAGGAATTTCAGGCAATGCTCTCAGGGACAGGCTGGGATTTTGGGGTGTCTGGGGTTGGATTGATGATCCCTGTGGGTCCTGGAGCTCCAGGAATTTCAGGCAATGCTCTCAGGGACAGGCTGGGATTTTGGGGTGTCTGGGGTTGGCCGATGATCCTTGGGAGCCCCTTCAAACCCCGGATATTCCAGGATCCCCACAGAAGCGCCCAGAGGAGGGCTGGGATCCCACACACGGCCCCAGAGCGGGAAGAGCGCCTTTCCCAGCCCCCAATCCCACGGGATCCCGGCTCCCGCCGCCAGCAGAGGATTCCCGGGGGCCCCGGAGCGGGCGGCTCCTGCGGCGCGGCGGAATCAGGTCAGCGGAGCCGGGAACAGCTCCCGCCTGGCGCCGGCACCGGGAGCGGGATGAGAGCGGCAATTCCAGAGGGTGGGAGCTCATCCAGCCAGGATTCATCCCAGACAATTCCCGATGGATCAGAGCTCATCCAGCCGGGATTCATCCCAGACAATTCCAGAGGATCAGAGCTCATCCAGCCGGGATTCATCCCAGACAATTCCAAAGGATCAGAGCTCATCCAGCCGGGATCCATCCCAGACAATTACTGAGGATCAGAGCTCATCCAGCCGGGATTCATCCCAGACAATTCCAGAGGGTGGGAGCTCATCCAGCCGGGATTCATCCCAGACAATTACTGAGGATCAGAGCTCATCCAGCCGGGATTCATCCCAGACAATTCCAGAGGATCAGAGCTCATCCAGCCGGGATTCATCCCAGACAATTCCAAAGGATCAGGGCTCATCCAGCCGGGATTCATCCCAGACAATTCCAAAGGATCAGAGCTCATCCAGCCGGGATTCATCCCAGACAATTCCTGATGGATCAGAGCTCATCCAGCCAGGATTCATCCCAGACAATTCCAAAGGATCAGAGCTCATCCAGCCGGGATTCATCCCAGACAATTCCAAAGGATCAGGGCTCATCCAGCCGGGATTCATCCCAGACAATTCCCGATGGATCAGGGCTCATCCAGCCGGGATTCATCCCAGACAATTCCCGATGGATCAGAGCTCATCCAGCCGGGATTCATCCCAGACAATTCCAAAGGATCAGAGCTCATCCAGCCGGGATTCATCCCAGACAATTCCAGAGGGTGGGAGCTCATCCAGCCGGGATTCATCCCAGACAATTCCCGATGGATCAGAGCTCATCCAGCCGGGATTCATCCCAGACAATCCAGAGGATCAGAGCTCATCCAGCCAAGATTCCTCCAGGGACAATTCCCAGTGGATAACGGGCTCGTTTTGGGGGCCACCAGCAATTCCTGCACGTCCCCAGGCAGGGAGCAGGGAGGAGGCTCCCACAGGGATGTCGGGAAGCAAAGGCAGATCCCAGTTCCAGAGTGAGGTGAATCCCATCCCATCCCATCCCATCCCATCCCATCCCATCCCATCCCATCCCATCCCTAAAAGCAGCATTTTCCCCCAAAAACAGCAGGAGAGGGGTTTGGAATGGTCCCAATTCCAGAGTGAGGTGAATCCCTGAGCAATCCCATTCCATTCCATTCCATTCTATCCCATCCCATCCAGCAGAATTTCCCCAAAAAAACAGCAGGAGAGGGGTTTGGAACGATCCCAGTTCCAGACTGAGGTGAATCCCTGAGCAATCCCATCCCATCCCATCCCATCCCATCCCTAAAAGCAGCACTTTTCCCCAAACCCCTCCCGTTCCCAAGGGAGCTGCCGCCTTTGGAGCTCTTCCCGAGCTGGGAACGAGGACAAACTCCGGAACACCGGCACAGAGCTCCCGTGAGCGCAGCCCAGGCACAACTGACGGAATTCGGGAGCCCCGGGAGCCGACCCCGCGCCCCCAGCACGGCCCAACCCCGAGCCTGATCCCTCAGCACGGCCAAGAAAAGAATTCCCAAGGGATGCGAGAGCCGCCAGCGTTTGGAAAAACCTCGGGAGCCCCGACGGAGGATTTAAAGCCAGGGCAGAGGGAGGCACCGAGGTGCAGCTCTGGGTGCAAAGATTCCAGCAGCGCCCAGGGGTGACAGCCGGGCCGGGGATTCGGGAAAAGTCCGGGAAAAATCTGGGAAAAATCAATCCAGGAAAAATCTGGGAAAAATCGGGCAGAGGAGAGTTAAAGAAAGGAAGCAACAGGAGGCTGCCAGGTCACATCCTGCCTGTGTGGGGACGAGTTTAAAAAACAAACGGAGCTTAAAAAGTAAACGGAGCTTAAAAAATGAACCAAGCTTAAAAAGTAAACTGAGCTTAAAAAATGAACCGAGTTTAAAAAAAGAACTGAGTTTAAAAAGTAAACCGAGCTTAAAAAAAGAACTGAGTTTAAAAAGTAAACTGAGTTTAAAAAATGAACCGAGTTTAAAAAGTAAACTGAGCTTAAAAAATGAACCGAGCTTAAAAAAAGAACTGAGTTTAAAAAGTAAACCGAGGTTATAAAGTAACCCGGGCTTTGTCGGCACCAGATCCCAGCGGGAAGGGGTGCAGGCTGCAGGGAGGGGTTTGGATCCTCTCGGTGATCCCAGGGAAAAGTCACCAACAGGGCCGGGGAGCTGATCCCAGCCCCGAGCTCAGCCCGGCTTTGGGGGACAGGACTGGGATAGGATTGGGACAGGACTGGGACAGGACCGGAACAGGACTGGGACAGGACCAGGATAGGACTGGGACAGGACCGGGACAGGATTGGGACAGGACCGGGACAGGATTGGGACAGGATTGGGACAGGACCGGGACAGGATTGGTCCCAGTGTCCCGGTGCCAGGGCTGGAGGAGGCAGGAGAGGCCGATCCCACAGCCAGGCTGATTCCAGGGATGATCCCAGGGCAGCAATAGGAACGGGGCTTTTGGAGCAGGATCTGTCCCATCCCAACCCATCCTATCCCAAATCCCATCCCAACACATCCCAATCCAAATCCCATCCCAAGCCCCAACCCAAATCCCATCCCAACACAAATCCCATCCCAATCTATCCTATCCCAATCCTATCCCAACACATCCCAACCCAAATCCCATCCTACATCCCACCCCAATCTATCCTATCCCAATCCCATCCCATCCCAAACCCCATCCTATCCCAAATCCCATCCCAACACAAATCCCATCCCAATCTATCCTATCCCAATCCTATCCCAAATCCCATCCCAACCCAAATCCCATCCCAAGTCCCAACCTACATCCCATCCCAATCCAATCCTATCCCAATCCCATCCTATCCCAAATCCTGTCCCAACCCAAATCCCATCCCAATCTGTCCTATCCCAATCCCATCCTATCCCATCCCAAATCCCACCCCAAAGGCTCCCAGCAGCTTCCCAAGGCACAGCCAGCCCCATCCCACATGGGATTATTTCAAAGCAACGGGAACATTTCACCCCCTTCCAGGAGCCAGGAGAGGCCGGGAAATCAGAGACCCCAGGGCGGCAGAGCCCGGCCTCGGCTCCGTCCTGGGAGGATTCCCCAGGCTCAACACCCGGCTTTGATCCCTCAGCCGGGATTTTCCAGGCGGGGAATCTCCTGGATCCCACAGCGAGTTAAAGCTCTATCAAACGGGAGTTTGGGAGCAGCTGGAGCCTGCGACTCCAACTGTGCCCCGCTCCCGTGTCCAGCTTTTCCTGGATTCCCACCTTGCTTCTGGAGAAGTCTCAGACTTCCCTGGATTTTCCTTCCTCCCCTCTCAGCACGAAGCGTCACCTCCAGGGACGGGACCGTCCCCATCTCCCGGGTTCAGGGCTGCGTTTGGAGGGAATGTCAGGGCTGGGAGGAAGCCCAGCCCTCTTCCTCCCGCTCTCCCGAAGAAAAGAAACTCAGGAATTTGGCGGGAGGCCACGGCTGGAACAGAGAGGAGCCTGTTTGGGAGAGCAGCCTCTTCCCCGCCAGGATAAACGTTGCTTTTCCTGATTTATTTCCACCCCCTTCTCCCGGGACCTTGGACACCGTCCCTCCTCTCCAGCTCCAGAGGGTTTGGGAACGCTGAGCTCCTCCCTGGATGTCCTGGAGTTTCTGATTCCTTGGGATAATCCCGGGAGCAGCTGAGAAAGGAACCAAAGCCCCCTCCCCAAAATCCAAGCCTGGAGCTTTCCCCCCTTCTCCTCCGTGTCCCGGCATCGCAGCTTGGCTGGAAAAATCCTCCTGGGCCAACTTCCAGCTGCTCCCCTTGGCTTTAGGGCAAGGAAAAAGGGGAGGGATGGAGGATTTGGGGCAGGTTTTGGGCTGGGAAGGGTTAAAGCAGCAGCAGCAGCATCAAAGGGAGCCCGGGGTTGCTGCAGATTCCTTGGAACGTCAGGAATTTCCCATCCTTATCCCAGATTCCCCTGCAGGAACCGGAGCAGGAACCTCGGGATGGGCAAAATCCTGCGGCGCAGGGGAGAAGGATTTGGGATCTCCGGAGAGATCGGAGGGGATCAGCTCTGCTCGGACGGATCCGCCCTGAACACCCCAAAAATCATCACCCCAAGGCCAGAGCACACGTACCTGCCCCTCCCTAAAACCCCAAAATCTGGGGTTAAAACATCCCAAAAATCATCACCCCCAAAATCATCACCCCAAAGCCAGAGCACACGCATCTGCCCTTCCCTAAAACCCCAAAATCTGGGGTTAAAACATCCCCAAAATCATCACCCCAAAGCCAGAGCTCACGCATCTGCCCTTCCCTAAATCCCTCAAATTTGGGGTTAAAATCACCCCAAAAATCATCACCCCAAGGCCAGAGCACACGTACCTGCCCCTCCCTAAAACCCCAAAATCTGGGGTTAAAATATCCCCAAAATCATCACCCCCAAAATCATCACCCCAAAAATCA
Source organism: Delichon dasypus (assembly GCA_037837765.1). NCBI lineage: Eukaryota > Metazoa > Chordata > Aves > Passeriformes > Hirundinidae > Delichon > Delichon dasypus. The sequence goes on along the minus strand of JBBAXF010000030.1, from coordinate 1,869,671 downwards.
TCACCTCAAAGCCAGAGCACACGTACCTGCCCCTCCCTAAAACCCCAAAATCTGGGGTTAAAACATCCCCAAAATCATCACCCCAAAGCCAGAGCACACGTACCTGCCCTTCCCTAAACTCCCCAAATTTGGGGTTAAAATCACCCCAAAATCATCACCCCAAAGCCAGAGCACACCTGCCTCAGCACACACAACCCCCCCTCCCTAAAACCCCAAAATCTGGGGTTAAAATGTCCCCAAACCCTGATGTAGTTTCAGCCGGTCATTTGCCATTTCCCCCTCCAAAACCTGATCTATCTTCAACTGGTTATATTCTGTTTTCCCCCCAAAACCTGTTTTATTTCCAACCAGTTATTTGCCATTTCCCCCAAAAAAACCTGGGCACAGAGCTCCTGGATAAGAGGGGCACAGAGCTCCTGGAAAAGAGGGGACAGAGCTCCTGGAGGACAGAGCTCCTGGAAAAGAGGGGCACAGAGCTCCTGGAAAAGAGAGGGGACAGAGCTCCTGGAAAATGGGGGACAGAGCTCCTGGAAAAGAGAGGGGACAGAGCTCCTGGAAAAGAGGGGGGACAGAGCTCCTGGAAAAGAGAGGGGACAGAGCTCCTGGAAAAGAGAGGGGACAGAGCTCCTGGAAAAGAGAGGGGACAGAGCTCCTGGAAAAGAGGGGGGACAGAGCTCCTGGAGGACAGAGCTCCTGGAGAAGAGGGCACAGAGCTCCTGGAAAATGGGGGACAAAGCTCCTGGAAAAGAGAGGGGACAGAGCTCCTGGAAAATGGGGGACAGAGCTCCTGGAAAAGAGAGGGGACAGAGCTCCTGGAAAAGAGGGGACAGAGCTCCTGGAAAAGAGAGGGACAGAGCTCCTGGAAAAGAGGGGACAGAGCTCCTGGAAAAGAGGGGGACAGAGCTCCTGGAAAATGGGGGACACAGAGCTCCTGGAAAAGAGGGCACAGAGCTCCTGGAAAAGAGGGCACAGAGCTCCTGGAGGACAGAGCTCCTGGAAAAGAGGGGGGACAGAGCTCCTGGAAAAGAGGGGGGACAGAGCTCCTGGACAACAGGGGACAGAGCTCCTGGAAAAGAGGGCACAGAGCTCCTGGAAAAGAGGGGGGACAGAGCTCCTGGAGGACAGAGCTCCTCGAGAAGTGGGGACAGAGCTCCTGGAAAAGAGGGGAAGAGGGCACAGAGCTCCTGGAAAAGAGAGGACAGAGCTCCTGGAAAATTGGGGACAGAGCTCCTGGAGAAGAGGGCACAGAGCTCCTGGAGAACAGAGCTCCTGGAAAATGGGGGACAGAGCTCCTGGAAAATAGGGGACAGAGCTCCTGGAGGACAGAGCTCCTGGATAAGAGAGGACAGAGCTCCTGGAAAAGGGGGGACACAGAGCTCCTGGAGACCTCGGGGTGCCCCCGGGGCCATTTTCAGGGCGAGGACGGACGCAGGAGCCAGGAAAACGCGTGGAACCCCCCGGGTGACCCCACTCACGCGTTGCAGTACGGCTTCTTCTCGTAGCCCTTGTAGTTCTTCATGTTCAGCGTCATCTTGCACGTCTCGCAGTGGAAACACGATTTGTGCCAGAACTGCAAGGCAAAGGCGACAGCCGTGAGCGCCAGGGATCCCAAATCCCGCTGCAACCCCGCCATTCCCACCCGGGAGCCCCGGGAAAAACCGGTGTGTTCCCCTAGGAAAGCTGGGATTTTCATGCTCCCTTTTATTTTTGGATAAAAAGGGAGATTTTGAGCTCGGGAGCAGCCAGGAAATTGGGGAAAAATTCGGGTTTTTTGTCTGGATAAGGGATTAAGTGACCCTGGTTAATTCAGGATAAAATTCCATCTCTCCCAATCTTCCCAATGCATGATCTGGATAAGAGGAGAAAAATAAAAAAAGGTTGGAAATTTGGTTAAGGGAGGACAGGGAAAAAATATCCTGGTTAATTCAGGATAAAATTCCACCTCTCCCAATCTTCCCAATGCATGATCTGGATAAAAGGAAATTAAAAAAAAAAGGTTTGAAAGTCAGTTAAGGGAGGACAGGGAATAAAAATCCTGGTTAATTCAGGATAAAATTCCACCTCTCCCAATCTTCCCAACGCATTTATCCCAGCCCAGGGGATTTATTTCCTTCCACAGCTCCAGGAATTCACAGATAGGAAAAGTTCCTCCTGCAAGAGGCACAGGTGACACCTCAGCAGGGTTTTCCCTCCAGGAACTGCCAGCTCTAGGAAAATTGGGATTTTCAAGCTCCTTTTTTTTAGATAAAAAAGGAGATTTTGATCTCCAGGAAATGGGAGAAAAATTCGGGTTTTTGTCTGGATAAGGGATTAAGTGACCCTGGTTAATTCAGGATAAAATTCCATCTCTCCCAATGTTCCCAATGCACAATCTGAATAAGAGGAGAAAAATAAAAAAAGGTTGGAAATTTGGTTAAGGGAAAAAATATCCTGGTTAATTCAGGATAAAATTCCACCTCTCCCAATCTTCCCAACACATTTATCCCATCCCAGGAGGGATTTATTTCCTTCCACAGCTCCGGGAATTCACGGATAGGAAAAGTTCCTCCTGCAAGAGGCACAGGTGACACCTCAGCAGGGTTTTCCCTCCAGGAACTGCCAGCTCTAGGAAAACTGGGATTTTCAAGCTCCTTTTTTTTAGATGTTAAGGGAGATTTTGATCTCCAGGAAAGGGGAGAAAAATTCAGGGTTTTTTTTCTGGATAAGGGATTAAGTGACCCTGGTTAATTCAGGATAAAATTCCACCTCTCCCAATCTTCCCAACGCATGATCTGGATAAGAGGAGAAAAATAAAAAAAGGTTGGAAATTTGGTTAAGGGAAAAAATATCCTGGTTAATTCAGGATAAAACTCCACCTCTCCCAATCTTCCCAACGCGTTTATCCCAGCCCAGGGGAGGGATTTATTTCCTTCCACAGCTCCAGGGATCCGCGGATAGGAGAAGAGGGAACAGCTGAGTTTGGAGGTTCAAAGCTGCTGCTTTGGGATTCGTTTTCACGTTTCATTCTCCTCGCTGCCCTTTGCCCCGCGCCAGCCAGCAGAGCAGGTCGGGTGAGGCTGCACGAGCCGAGCAGGAAAAGCTTCTCCAGGGGAGCAGACACGGATCTGAGGCGAAATCCCAGACCGTGACCCCGCACAAACCCTAAAGGAGGTTTTTTTAGGTCCCAAAGTTCTTTTTTTAGGGCTGCTCCTAAAGAAACCGTTCCCAGCCGGCAGGGAGCTGGAGGGAAAGGTTGGATTTGACGATCTGGGAGATCTTTTCCAACCAAAACGGCGCCGATTTTGGGGTTTTTTTTGTTGTTGTTGTGGTTCTGAGGCCGAGCTTGACGCCCTGACCCCGCGTTTCCAAGGGGGTTTGAGGGGCTGGTGGGAATTCCCAGAGAGGAACGGGAATTTCCTGGAGCTTCCTGCTGGGTAGGGGAAGAGGGGAAAAGCAGAGCCCGGAGCAAATCCTCCACGGCTGGATCTGTCAGCCCCGCCTCGGGCTGACTCCCAATCCACCCCCCCTCCAAAAAATAAAAATAAAATCAGGGCAAACTCCTCCAAAAGCCCAATGAGCAGCTCCGAGCGTCCCAGGCCTTGAGCAGCTGACGCCCAGCCGCTGGTTCCTGCTGGGATTCCCAGCTCCAGGCGCCGATCCCAGCCCTGGATCCGCGTTCCCGCAGGGAGCCGAGCCCTGCCCTGGTGCCACACCCGCTGCCAGGCTCCGGGGACGTGACTCAGGACAGTTCTCCTCCTCCCAATCGCTCTGAGCCACGGATTTGTTCCTCCCCTGTGTTCCTGTTCCTCCAGCCGGAGGGGTTTTGCTCCTCCGGCCCTTTCCCTGGGGTTTTTTTATTTTCCCCCCTTCCCAGGTTTTGGGCTCGCTGAAGGATGGGTGAGCAGCTGAATCCCAAGTTTTTGGGGCTTGTTGGAAGTCCCAGCCTGGTTTTGGGGGGGTTCAGGGTTCAGGGTCTTTTCCGAGAGATGCCAGTGACGGCACCGCAGGGGACAGGCGGCACGAATCCAGAACCTTCTCCTCAGGGAAATTCCCAGCTCCCAGGAGGATCTGCACAGCGAAACATCCCCAATCCCAGACCCAGGAACAGCTGCAGATCCCTGGGATCCAGCAGGGAAATGACCCCAATCCCAGAATCAGGAGCAGCTGCAGATCCCTGGGATCCAGCAGGGAAACATCTCCAATCCCAAAACTGGGAACTGCAGCAGATCCCTGGGATCCAGCAGGGAAGGAATCCCAATCCCAGATCCAGGAGCACCAGCAGATCCCCGGGATCCAGCAGGGAAACATCTCCAATCCCAAATCCAGGAACAGCAGATCCCTCAGATCCAGCAGGGAAGGAATCCCAATCCCAGAACCAGAACCAGCAGCAGATCCCTGGGATCCAGCAGATCCCCTGCCCCACAGCAGGACGACGCTCCCAGGCTGGCTCTGCTCCCACCCAGGAGCATTCCCAGCCCGTTCCCACCGGGAATTGCCATTCCCACCCCAGCAGGGCGCTGCCATTCCCGGGGATCTCTTCTCCCCGCTCTCCAGCCCGGCTGTCCCCCCTCTGCGTGTCCCCATCGGGGATGGAATTGATGGAATTGATGCTGGATCCACCAAAACCTACGGCAGCGCTGAGGGAGGCTGCAGCACGCCCGGGCACAGGGGAGCCGGAGTTATTTCGGCTCCCAGGAACGCTCTGCTCGCCGTGGAGAAAGAGGACGCGCTCCAGATGGGGTTTGAGAGGAGCAGGAACGCCCTGTGCTTCCCAGATCTGATCCCAGGTGCCCCCACATCCCAGCAGGCCGGACAGGATCTCCAAGGGTGAGCGCACGTTCTGGAAGCTCTTCTGACCAAGATAAAAATGATGGGTTTGAAGGAAAACAGCTCTGAAACTCCCCAGGTTATCCAGGTGAGCGGGTCAGGGATCACCCACGCTGGGGGAATAAAGGATGCCTTGGATTTACAACCGTGGAACGGTTTGGGATGGAAGGGACCTTAAAACTGATCCAGGGGCAGGGGCAGGGACATCTTCAGCGTGCCAGGGTGCTCCAAACCCCGTCCAGCCGGGCCTGGGACACTCCCAGGGATGCAGGGGCAGCTCCGGGCTCCACCAGGCAAAGCTCCCCGCAGCTGGAGCCGCCGGGATTTGAGGAGAGCACCGGGAGGGATCCCCTGGACTGCAGGAGGGAGACAAACCCTGAGCTCGGGGTGAGCCCAGCCCAGCCCAGCCCGGGCTCCGCAGCCGCTCCGGCGTCACTTCCCCTGCGGAAACCAGGGCCAGCGAGGTCCCCGAAGGCACCGGGGCACCCCAGGGACAGCGGGTGACGCTGTGGGGGAACGGGGAGCTCTCCATAAACCCCCAAGGGAAGAGGAGTGGATTCACCCCGGACAGCGCAGGGCTCTGCCCGGCCCCTCCCGGCCCAGGCGCTGCCAGCACAGCCCCAGGTGCACTTTGGACTGTGCTCGGGACAGAGGGGAAACGGGAACGGGGAAACAAACGGGGAAATGGGGAAAGGGGAAACAGGGAGAGAGGGGAAAACAGGGAATGGGGAAATAGGGAGAGAGGGGAAAACAGGGAATGGGGAAATAGGGAGAGAGGGGAAAACAGGGACAGAGGGGAAACGGGAACGGGGAAACAAACAGGGAATGGGGAAACGGGGAGAGAGGGGATCCAGGGAATGGGGAAACAGGGAGAGAGGGGATCCAGGGAGAGAGGGGATCCAGGGAATGGGGAAACAGGGAGAGAGGGGAAACAGGAATAGGGAAACAGGAAGAGAGGGGAAACAGGAAGAGAGGGGAAACAGGGAGAGAGGGGAAACAGGGAGAGAGGGGAAACAGGGAGAGAGGGGAAACAGGGAGAGAGGGGAAACAGGGAGAGAGGGGGAAACAGGGAGAGAGGGGGAAACGGGGAGAGAGGGGGAAACGGGGAGAGAGGGGGAAACGGGGAGAGAGGGGGAAACAGGGAGAGAGGGGAAACGGGGAGAGAGGGGATCCAGGGAATGGGGAAACAGGGAGAAAGGGGATCCAGGAACAGGGAAACAGGGAGAGAGGGGAAACAGGGAATGGGAAAACAGGGAGAGAGGGGATCCAGGAATAGAGGGAATCCAGGGAGAGAGGGGAAACAAACAGGGAGAGAGGGGAAACAAACAGGGAGAGAGGGGAAACAAACAGGGAGAGAGGGGAAACAAACAGGGAGAGAGGGGATCCCAGAAATGGGAAAAGCAGGAACAGAGGCATCCCAAAGGCCAGGAAAAGCAGGGACAGACGCTCCAAAGGCCAGGAAAAGCAGGGACAGAGGCACTCCAAGGTCCAGGCAAAGCAGGGACAGAGGCATCCCAAAGGCCAGGAAAAGCAGGAACAGAGGCACTCCAAGGGCCGGGAATGCAGGGACAGAGGCACTCCAAGGGCCAGGAAAAGCAGGGACAGACGCTCCAAAGGCCGGGAAAAGCAGGGACAGAGGCACTCCAAAGGCCGGGAAAAGCAGGGACCGACACTCCAAGGGCCAGGAATGCAGGGACAGAGGCACTCCAAGGGCCTGCCCACGTTTGACGGGAATTGGGGCAGCGTTCCGGGAATCGGGAGCCGCAGCACGACCCGGCCCCGCTCGGCTTGAGGAAGAGGAAGTGGCTGAGGAGCCCGGGGAGGACAAGATGGTGACGGCGGGCTCCTGCCTGCTTCCCACGGCTGGAATTCTGCGTCTCCCGCAGCTCCCGGAGCCCGGCTGGAGCCACGGCTCAGCCCCTTCCCTGCCCGTGAGCCTGGGATCGCCCCAGCTCCGCAACGAGCCCGGCACTCGCCTTCCCTCCCAGTTATCCACAACCCCAAAAAACACCTTTCCATCCCAGTTATCCACAATCCCAAAAAACACCCTTCCATCCCAGTTATCCACAACCCCAAAAAACACCCTTCCCTCCCAGTTATCCACAACCCCAAAAAACACCCTTCCCTCCCAGTTATCCACAACCCCAGAACTCCCCTTCCTTTCCTATCAGCCACAATCCCAGCACGCTCCTTCAGTTATCCACAATCCCAGAACTCCCCTTTCCTCCCAGTTATCCACAATCCCAGCACTCCCCCTCCTTTCCAAATCTCCACAACCCCCAAACCTCCTTCCCCTTCCAAATCTCCACAACCCCAGCACTCCTTTTCCCTTCTCAAACCTCCTTCCCCCTTCCAAACCTCCACAGCCCCCAAACCCCTTTTCCTTTCCAAACCTCCACAATCCCAGCACTCCTTTTCCCTTCCTTTTATCCACATCCCCCAATCCCCTTTTCCCTCCCTATTATCCCCAACCCCCAGCAGCTCCTGGAGGCTCCCGGGGGCACCGAGCCCCTCGCAGCCCCCAAATCCCAGGATTCAGGGGTGAGAGTTCAGCCCCCAGCCCTTCCCGGCCTCAGGAAGAAGCATCATCCCTTAAAAACGCGAGCAGCAGGCTCTGCCGGAGCTCAGGATCCTTCTTTCCCAGTTACTTTTTTTAGTCCCTAAACTGGTTGTCCCAGAAGCCTGGGAGAGGAGGGCGGCTCCAAAGGAAGGAGAATCCCCATGGGAAGAACACCGGGAATGGAGACCCAACCATCACCTTCCTCACCTCCAGGATCCAGCGGGGATTTGGGTTTTTTTTTTTTTGTTTTGAGGGGGGGAAGAAATAAAATACTCCAAAAATAAAAAATAAAAATCGCTCCGGGTTAAGGGAGGCAGCCCCCACCCGGAGCGTAGGGAGGGGGGCTCGGAAAAGAGAAGCATCAATCGGGACGGAAGGTTTGGGGGGAGAAAAAAAGAAAAAAAAAGAAAAAAAGAAAAAAAGGCCAAAAAAAAAAAAGGGAAAAAGCTCGATAATGGAAACCAGATGAGGTTCCCGGTTTCAGGGAAGCGTTAACTGTTGCTTTCCTCGGGCCTCCACACGGATGCGCCGCCTTCGGAGGGCAGATATTCGAATAAATAAAAATATTTGCTAGGGAAGGAAGAGCTGGGGGAAGCTGCCCGGAACCCCCCGGGCAAAGAGCTCCCATGGCTGTCCCCTCCCTGGGGACACGGAGCGTGGAAATCCCCCCGGGAAAAGGGGGCTGGGATCGGGAACTGCGGGTGGGAAGGACCCAGATTCCTTGGATTTCCCCGCCTGGGACAATGGGGTCCCAACGGCGAGGGGATTGAGTGGGAATCCCTCCAGGAAAAGCGGGGTTCGGAGTGGGAAGCGTGGAAATATTCCCGGGAATAGGGCGGGGGAAGAGCCGTGCCCATAAGGAAGTGCTGCCCGCGGCGGAGAGGAGGGAGGGGGCAGGGGATGGAATCCAGACGGAGATTCCCCAGGATAACGCGATCCCGTGGGAAAACCGCCGGGAACGGAGGGGGCGAGGGTTTTAACCACCCCATCCGGAGGCAAGCCTAAAAAAATATATATATAAAAAATAAATCCCAAATCCTCATCCCGCGCTCGCCACGTGCGGCTCACCTTATCCAGGCAGTTCACCTTCTCCGTGGGATACACGATCTTCCCGCAGCGCGCACAGTTGGGATTCATGGCTGCGAACTCGCGCGGAAAAGAGGGGGGGGAAAATAAAATAAAATAAAAATTTAAAAAAAAAAAAAAAAATCGCTCCGACCCCTCCTCCTCCTCCTCCTCCCTCCTCCTCCGCCGCCTTCTTCTTCTTCTACCGAGGCGCCGCCCGCGATGTCGCGATTTTAAATAGTCGGGAAGGGGAGGAGGCGGTGGGAAAGAGGAAAAGGGGGGGGGCGGGGGAGGGGCGCGCGCCTACGCGTGCGCGCGCACACGCAAGGGAGCGCGCGCCCCCGAGGAAACGACGAGACGCCCTGAAAAAGGGCCGAAAGCGGCGCAAAAAACCGCAAAAAGGGAAAAAAAAAAAAAAAAGAAAAAAGAAAAAAAAAAAAAAAAGAAAAAAAAATTTAAACGGAGGGCGCGCGGCGGGATTCGAACTGGCGACCTTTGGGTGAGGGGCGGGAGTGGAGGGGGCTCTCGGCGGCAGCGCGCGGCGGGCGGGGGTATAGCTCAGTGGTAGAGCATTTGACTGCAGATCAAGAGGTCCCCGGTTCAAATCCGGGTGCCCCCTCGGTGTGTGTTTTTTTTTCTTTCTGTCCGTTTTTTCGTTTTGTTTTTTATTTTTGGCGGTGTTTCCGAGGTTTGGGGGGGGGGTGGAGCGGGGGGTTTGGATTTGCGCGCGCGCAGGCCCCGTTCCGCGCGCACAGAACGGGATCTGCGCAGGCGTGGGGTGAGCCTGAAAGAGAACCCAGAACGCCCCGTTGAACAGCGGGGGTATAGCTCAGTGGCAGAGCATTTGACTGCAGATCAAGAGGTCCCCGGTTCAAATCCGGGTGCCCCCTTATTTTAGGGTTTGTTTTTAATTTTTTTTTTTTTTCCCCTCTCCCTTAATCCAGAGTTTTCTCTCCCGATTTATCCCCGGTTCCTCTTTCCGTCCCCGCCTCCTCCCTCCCGGTGCTCCCGGTCCTCCCCCGGTACCCGTGAGGAACGTCGCGCTTCCCGCCGCCGCCAGGGGGCGCGCCGCACGCGCGGCGAGGCGGGCGCGTCACGCGACGTCGGGCGCGTCACGCGACGTCCACCGCCTCTTCCGGCGCCAAGATGTCGAAGCGAGGTGAGCGCGGGCGCCGCTCTCCGCCGCCATCCGGCTCCATCCGCCGCCATCCGGCGTCCCCGCGGCCGCCCCGCCGCAGCGGGGGCCCGGGGAGAGGCGCCTGAGCCCGGGCGGGAGCGGATGTCGCCGTTACCCTCCCCGTGAGGCGCGGGGCGGGCTCCGCGCTGGCCGCGGCCGCTCCTCCGTGAGGCCGTACCGGGCTCTTAACGCTCTTCTCGACCCGCAGGACGCGGAGGTTCGTCCGGGGCCAAGTTCCGCATCTCCCTGGGTCTCCCGGTGGGGGCCGTGATCAGCTGCGCCGACAACACCGGTGAGTGCGGGGCTGGGAGCGGCGGGAGGGACGCGCCGGGAACCGGGGGAGCCCCTCGGGAAAGCGCCCTCGGTGAGGCGGAGGCGTTGGGTGAACTCCGCGCCTCAGCTTTCCTTCTGGAACCGCTCGGCCCGTGGTGGTGGCAGCGCTGTGGGGACGGGAGAAGCTGTCCCCGGGCATCCCGGGATAACGGCGGCGCCGCTCTCCGCAGGGGCCAAGAACCTGTACATCATCTCCGTCAAGGGCATCAAGGGCCGCCTGAACCGGCTGCCGGCGGCCGGCGTGGGTGACATGGTGATGGCCACGGTGAAGAAGGGCAAGCCGGAGCTGAGGAAGAAGGGTGAGTGCGGGAATTCTCCCGGAATGCCGCGGGGGATCCTCCCCGCCCTTCTGTAAAGCACTCGTTGGGTCCTGCCGTGGCTCAGGGAGTTGTCGTGGAAGGGCAGAGCAAAGGCGCCGCTTTTGGGTGAAGTGGCAGCTGCTGGTGCTGTTGATTTCAATCAGCGGTGGGACACTGGGATCGGGAATCCTGGGGTGGGAAGGGACATCCTCCACCGTCACAGGCTGCTCCAAACCCCGTCCAGCCTGGCCTTGGGCACTGCCAGGGATCCAGGGGCAGGAATTCCATCCCTCCATCCCTCAATCCCTTCCTGTGCCCAGCTGCCCATCAGTAAAACAGGAGCGACGTCACATGGATCTGTTAAATAAAAACCAGGAATTCCATCCCTCAATCCCTTCCTGTGCCCAGCTGCCCATCAGTAAAACAGGAGCGATGTCACATGGATCTGTTAAATAAAAACCAGGGAATTCCTTTCCCCAATCCCTTCCTGTGCCCAGCTGCCCATCAGTAAAACAGGAATGATGTCACATGGATCTGTTAAATAAGAATCGGGAATTCCATCCCTCAGTCCCCTCCTGTGCCCAGCTGCCCATCAGTAAAACAGGAATGATGTCATATGGATCTGTAAAATAAAAACCAGGGAATTCCTTTCCTCAATCCCTTCCTGTGCCCAGCTGCCCATCAGTAAAACAGGAGCAATGTCACATGTGTCTGGAAAATTAAAAATTAGGGAATCATGGAATGATTCAGGTGGGAAGGGACCTTGAATCCCATCCATCTCCAGACCCTGCCATGGGTTTGCTCCTGCTCCAGAGGAGTTTTTGCCGAATATCGTTTTATGAATTCATCATTTATTTCAAAACAAAGGTGGGAAAACCCCGGATTTTCCAAGTGTAAGCGCACCCGCAGGTATTTCACGCTCGGCGTTGATTACAAAACATAAATCTTTTTTAATAAAACACCACAATACACGAGGTGCAAACCAAAAATCCCTGCCTTGGGTCGGATCTGCGTGGAGTGTGTGTGCTCATCCCGAGGGCTGCGCTGCTTTCTCCTCCCAGTGCACCCGGCCGTGGTGATCCGGCAGCGGAAATCCTACAGGAGGAAGGACGGCGTGTTCCTGTACTTCGAGGACAACGCCGGAGTGATTGTGAACAACAAAGGGGAGATGAAAGGTGAGGCTGGGAGTTGTGTGTCCAGCTGGGAATTGTGTGTCCGGCTGGGAGTTGTGTGTCCAGCTGGGAGTTGTGTGTCCAGCTGGGAGTTGTGTGTCCAGCTGGGAGTTGTGTGTCACGCTGGGAATTGTGTGTCCCACTGGGAGTTGTGTGTCCCGCTGGGAATTGTGTGTCCAGCTGGGAGTTGTGTGTCCCGCTGGGAGTTGTGTGTCCAGCTGGGAGTTGTGTGTCTGGCTGGGAATTGTGTCACGCTGGGAATTGTGTCACACTGGGAGTTGTGTGTCCAGCTGGGAGTTGTGTGTCCGGCTGGGAATTGTGTGTCAGGCTGGGAGTTGTGTGTCCCGCTGGGAGTTGTGTGTCACGCTGGGAATTGTGTGTCAGGCTGGGAGTTGTGTGTCCCGCTGGGAATTGTGTGTCACGCTGGGAATTGTGTCACACTGGGAATTGTGTGTCCAGCTGGGAGTTGTGTGTCCGGCTGGGAATTGTGTCACGCTGGGAGCGCGCGGTGTCGGCAGTGCCACGGAGCCGAGCTCTGCCAGGGGAAAGGACTCGAGGTTCCCCTCAGAGAGAGGGATCAGAGAGATGCTGCCCTGAAGCATCTGAGAGCTCTAAATCACAGAATTCCGGAATGGTTTGGTTGGAAAAGAGCGGGAAGCTCATCCGGGGGATGTGTGGAGCACACCCGGAGGGGACAGGAGGCTGCTGAGGGTTTGGACAGCAGCCCCGTGAGGAGCAGCTGAGGGAGCTGGGCTCGTTCAGCCCGCAGAAAAGGAGGCTCAGGGCTGCCCTGATCTCTGCCCACAGCTCCCTGAGAGGCGGCTGCAGCCCCTGGGGCTCGGGCTCTCTGCGGGAGAGGACGCAGCCTTGAGCTGCACCCAGGGAAACTGAGGCTGCACGGCGGGAAAAAGCTTTTTAGGGAAAGAGGGCTGAAGTTCTGAGGAGGGGAGGTGGTGGAGTCCCCATCCCTGGCTGTGTTTGGAGAAGGTTGGATGTGGCCCTGGGTGCTGTGGTTCAGTGGAGCTGCTGCTGGGGCTGGGCTGGACTCCGTGACCGTGAAGGTCTCTCCCAACCTGGTGATCCTGGGAATCCTGTGATCTGATCCCAGGCTGCTCCCAGCCCCATCCAACGTGGCCTTGGACACTTCAGGGATCCAGGGGCAGCCACAGCTTCTCTGGGAATTCCATCCCGGCCTCTCAGGGAGGAGCTGACCCCGTGGTGTTGTCCCTGTTTTCCAGGCTCAGCCATCACGGGCCCCGTGGCCAAGGAATGTGCGGATCTGTGGCCCAGGATCGCCTCCAACGCCGGCAGCATCGCCTGATCCCGATCCTGCCCCGGCCAGGGACGCAAAATAAAACTCCTTGTACCAACTCCACGGTGTTTTCCTTGCCAAACAGGAGCAGGATTGTGCTGGGAAGTGTTTTTATGGAGCTCCAGCTGGAGAATGGCATTGGGGGATTTAATGGTTTCTGTTTTTTGGGCAGGTTCCTGAAGAATCCCCTGGAACAGCTCAGATCCTGAATTGATGCCTTGTCTGAGGGGAGCCGGGAGGGGCTGTGGCAGCTCAGATTTGGAGAGTTCCCGGAATTCTCTTCTGGAATGGGCAATTTAAGCATTGAGAGTGAGAGAGCTGCCGAGGCTGAGCTGCTCCCGGAGCTGCAGGGTTCCTGCTGGGCAGTGCCACTGAGGAGTGTCGCTGGCTGGGGACACGGCCAGGCCACTGCTGTCACCTGAGCCTCGGTGCCAGCTGCACCCGGAGAGCCCGGGCTGAGCTCGGGATCAGCTCGGGATCTTCGGGAGCAGAGTGGGAAGGGGCGGCCAGGGAGAAGCTTGGGCTGTTGTTTGTGGCTTCCCCGGTGTTCCTGGAGCAAAAGAAGGAATGGTTTGGGTGGGAGCTGTGGTGACAGCGGGGTGGCTTTGCCCTGCTTTTGGGGTGCCTGGAACGCGCTCCCTGACCCCAAATCCCGGGGCAGGACACGGGAATTGCTCCCAGCACCAATTCCTGCCTCCAGCTGGCACCGAGCTGTTCCCGGCTGCGCCGCTGCAGATTCCCGATGGTTCCGTGCCATGCCCGATGTTTCTGAGCCATTCCTGATGATTTTGTGCTGTTCTTGATGTTTCTGTGCCCATTCCTGATGCCTTTTTGCATGCCATTCCCAGTGTTTCCATGCCCATTCCCAGTGTTTCCGTGCCCATTCCCGATGTTTCTGTGCCATTCCCAGTGTTTCCGTGCCCATTCCCGACATTTCTGTGCCCATTCCCAATGTTTCCATGCCCATTCCCGATGTTTCTGTGCCATTCCCAATGTTTCCATGCCCATTCCCAACGTTTCCATGCCCATTCCCGATGTTTCTGTGCCATTCCCAATGTTTCCATGCCCATTCCCAACGTTTCTGTGCCATTCCCAATGTTTCCATGCCCATTCCCAACGTTTCTGTGCCATTCCCAGTGTTTCCATGCCCATTCCTTGACATTTCTGTGCCATTCCCAACGTTTGTGCCATTCCCAACGTTTGTGCCATTCCCAATGTTTCTGTGCCCATTCCTGACATTTCTGTGCCATTCCCAATGTTTCCATGCCCATTCCCAACGTTTCCATGCCCATTCCCAACGTTTCCGTGCCCATTCCCAACGTTTCTGTGCCATTCCCAACGTTTCCGTGCCCATTCCTTGACATTTCCATGCCATTCCCAACGTTTCCGTGCCCATTCCCGACAAGGCTGCACAAACCCCCAGCCCTGCTTTGGGAGGGGTTCTTGAACCTCTCTGACCGTTCCCAGTGGATCCCTGGATATTCCTGGATATCCCAGCGCTGGGAGCAGAGCAGGCAGCAGGAGGAACCTCGGCCGCGGACTCGCACGTCTCGAGGGTCACTCCCTGCCTTCTCCACAGGCTTCAGGAGCGGGAGAGCGCCCGTGGATCATTCCCTGGAGCCCCTGGGAGGGCACAGCGGCGCTCTGGCCGTGATCCCAACATTCCAAACCTGCCGCTGGAGGGGATCCCAGTCCTCCCAAGCAGTGTCTGCCGTCCCAGAGGTTGCAGGGACCTGCTTGGTGTAAGGAACCAGCCCAGCAGAGCCGCTCTGGCGGATCAGCTTTAACATTCCTGCTTTGTGAAAGGCTTTCTCCGCGGCTCCAGAGCTGGGTTAAACGTTTCGGGGTGGATTTTTGGCGTGGCAACAATTCCTGAGCCACCCTGCGACCGAGACCCTGAGCCTGCGGTGACATTTCGGAGTCGGTGCTGGAAATGGGGTTTTTTTTTCCACATTTGGGTTGGACTTTTTTTTTTTTAAAGGGAATCAGATGAGAATTCGGTACCAGGAGCGTGGCGAGAGCCCTGGCACGGGGCTGGGTGTGCCAGGCAGGGCTGGGATGTGACAGATCCACACCTGGCCACAGGGAGCCTCACCTGGCCACCCTGCCCAGGTGGGGGTATAGCTCAGGGGCAGAGCATTTGACTGCAGATCAAGAGGTCCCCGGTTCAAATCCGGGTGCCCCCTCTCTTTTCCGTCTTTTTATCCCCAGGAATGTGCTTGGGAGCTCGGAATTCCCAGTTTTTCCCCCCTCTCCCCGAGCTGTGTGTAGGCCGCAGCTGATTCCCAGCAGGCAGAGCAGCGCCTGGGGGTGTTGGTGAGGAAAGGGAAGGGGATTTTGGGAGGATCTGGGCTTTGTCCTGGGGTTAATTAGCAGAGCTTTGGTAGGATGGTAATGAGCAGGGAGATTCCTGCTGGGAATGCCCATGGAAAGGAGGGGGCACAGCTCAGTGGGAGAGCATTTGACTGCGAGGTTCAACTCCAGGTGCTCTTTTCTCCTCCTCTTCCTCTTCCTCCAGCCTTTCCTCTGCCCAAATCCTTCAGGGGAAGGTTGGGAAAGCCGCTGTGGGATGTGGGAGGTTGTGCTGGGCAGGGAATGCGGGGTGGGAGCGTCGGCGGGAGCACCAAGGCCCTGGAAAAGTGCAGGGGGTGTGCACGGGGTGAGGAACCGCTCACGGGAAATCGGGAAATTGGGATCTGCCCGAGCTCCCTCCGGGCTGAATTCGCTGTCAATGGGAGAAATTCCCTGTAATGGGAAAAACTGAACCGGGATCTGGGCTGGGATCTGGAATGGGGGAAAACTGGGATGGGATCCGGGCGGGAATCAGGAATGGGGGGAAAAACTGGGACTGGATCCAGGCTGGAATCTGGAATGGGGAAAACTGGGATGGGATCTGGGCTGGAATCAGGAATGGGGGAAAACTGGGATGGGATCTGGGCTGGAATCTGGAATGGGGGAAAACTGGCACTGGATCTGGGCTGGAATCTGGAATGGGGGAAAACTGGGACTGGATCCAGGCTGGAATCAGGAATGGGCAAAACCCGTGACTGGATCAGGGCCAGGATACGGAATGGAGCAAAACCCAAAACTCAGACAGGATCAGGGTGGGACACGGAATGGAGGAAAACCTGGTTGGGATCAGAGTTGGGATACGGAATGGAGGAAAACCCGGACAGGATAACAGCCAGGAGGTGGAATGGAGGAAGACCTGGACTGGATCGAAGCAGGATATGGAATTGAGGAAAACCTGGACTGGATTGAAGCTGATTGATGGACTGGATCAGGGTGGGCTATGGTAGGAAGGAAAACCCGGACTGGATAACAGCCAGCAGATGGAATGGGAGGAAACCTGAACTGCATCCAGCCAGGACATGGAATGGGGGAATATCCCGGACTGGATCAGGGCTGGGAAATGGAATGGAAGGAATCACGTTTGCCATATTTTATCCCATTTAAGTCCCTGTACCTTTGACAGGGACACTGGGCTGCACAGGAGCCGTGGAGTGAAGGGATCCAACCCACAGAGAGGAAAACTTCTCTCTTTCCCAATGAATGTTTTTAAATTTCCCTGGCGCAGGTGTCCCCCCATGGGGGTATAGCTCAGTGGTAGAGCATTTGACTGCAGATCAAGAGGTCCCTGGTTCAACTCCAGGTGCCCCCTCTCTTTTCCTCCCCCTTCCACCTTCCTTTTGCCAAAAATTTGCCACAGAAAAACCGTGGAGAGCCCTGAGCTTTGCGCCGTGCGTGGGGCGTCGGTTCTGAGCTGCAGCGTGCAGGGAGCGAGGCCCTGATGGTTGGGGAAGTGCAGGGGTTGTGCTTTGCCTGTTCTTAATTCTCTGTGGACACCAGATCTACCAGAGCTGATAATTTTCGCCATCGTTTGTCACGTTTAACTCCGTGTCCAGCCTTTGGAGATGCATTACAGTGCACGGGCGGGGTGGCAAGGAAAGGAATCCAACCCCTGGACAACAAAACTTTTTTCTTTCCCAATCAGTATTTTTAAACTTCCCCGGTGCAGGTGTAACTCCAGGGGGGTATAGCTCAGTGGCAGAGCATTTGACTGCAGATCAAGAGGTCCCTGGTTCAACTCCAGGTGCCCCCTCTCTTTTCTCTTTTGCTGCTTTTCCCTGGGGATTTTGGTGGGGTTTGGTCACCGGGAGTCAAGCGAGGAACGGCGGCTCAGCCTCTGTTGGGGAGGAGGAAGCAAAAAAAACCCTATAAATATGATTGCCTATATTCTGAGAATGAGAAACCTGTAGGTGAGATAGAATTGAAAGTAAATTTTGATGTTTGAGATGTCCCAGCTACTGGATGTCTGGGAAAACAGTTCTGTGACCAGCTGAGGGTCACCTGCAGCCAGACCCAGAGGTCAGATGGGATGTTCTGTCTCACCCCCAATGGTTCATCCCACACCTGTACCCTCCCCTGCAGTATCAGGTATCTGTGACCCCATTGGCACAAGTCCTGTTCCAGCCCACCTCGAGACCCCTGATAAGGGGGCTGCGAGGGTGTGTTGGTCCTTTTGCCCTTTGCTCTTCGCTTGCACCCTTTCCCGAGGACTTTCCTCTCTTGGAATTTCCTCTCCCTACCTCTTCCCCCTCTCCCTAGGCCTCGCCACGAGCTGCACCTGGCAACTCAAAGCACGGCCTCACTTCCCTTACAATAAACCTCATCTTCTAAAACCCAACTTCAGAGATCTCTCGTCTACATCCATCCACACCGTCCCGGAGTCCTCAGCAGCAAGAGGAAGCAATTTCTACAGGCCTCCTCTCCTGTTCATTCTTCTCCCTGTCGCAGTCGGAGGTGGAAGCGAGGGGAAAACGTCGGAGACTCCCCGGCGGTTCGGAGCGCTCGGGACAGACTGGGACTGGGGAGGAACTGGGCCGAGGTCGCCTGGCGCCGCGTGGGAGTGCAGCAGGAGCCAATCCCTCAGGAGCTCGGGGATTTGGGGCAAAAACATCCCTTAAATGTTTTATTTGCACAAGGAGGTGCCAGGGGGGGTATAGCTCAGTGGTAGAGCATTTGACTGCAGATCAAGAGGTCCCTGGTTCAACTCCAGGTGCCCCCTCTCTTTTCCTCTTCCTTTTGCCAAAATCCTTCCCAGAAGGAAGTTGGAGAGCTCCGGTTGGATCTTGTGAGTTTGTTTTGTACCCCTCAGTGCTGGCTGGGAGCTTCAGCTTCAAAGGATTTGCGCTCTGACTACGGGGGAAGCTCAGGGCTGGTGCTGTGTGTGAGAACCATTCACGGCCTGCCTGGGCTTTCCTCTGCAGTCACTTTCCTCCCAATTTCCATTTTCTCCCGATCTTCTCCTCATTTTCATACCTAACTGATGGAATTTTACACCCTTCCACAGGCACACTGAGGTGCACAGGGAGCTGTCAACTAAAGGAACCCAATCCACGAACAGCAAAACTTCTCTCTTTCCCAATAAATATTTTTAGATGTCCCTGTGCTGTCCCAGGGGGGTATAGCTCAGTGGTAGAGCATTTGACTGCAGATCAAGAGGTCCCTGGTTCAACTCCAGGTGCCCCCTCTCTTTTCCTCCCCCTTCCACCTTCCTTTTGCCAAAAAATTTGCCACAGAAAAACCGTGGAGAGCCCTGAGCTTTGCGCCGTGCGTGGGGCGTCGGTTCTGTGTTACCCTGGTTTTTCTGAGTTTATTTATCAGCCTTTTGATTTTCATAAATGGAGTCAGATCTTTTAGTTACTGTAGAATATCAGAGCAGTTTTTCTACCTTTCCCACAGAAGTAATATAAACAAATCCTTTGTTTTTCATTCCCTGTCCTTTGTTTGCGTATTTCTGACCTGAAAACAATTGTAACTGACAGCTGGTCTGGCCACTGAGGCTGAGGGGTGGAAACCCCAAAAAGCCAATCTTCTGCTGGACCCACAAATGCATAAAAAGTAAAAGAATAAACAAAGGGGGCTCTTCCTCTCTCAGTTTTCAGCTGTGAGCTGGGATCGGAAGGAGCTCTGCCCTGCGAAATCTCGTCTGCGTGTGACTGCTCTGTGCATCTCTGTGACAGTTCTGAGCTGTGGCATCCAGGGAACTGAGGCTCCACTGGGAAAGTTTTGGGGCTCTAACCCCTCGCTGCCTGTGTGTGCGTTTCTCCGTCCTTAATTCCCGGCAATCGTCGCCAAAATTTCTCACTTTCACCATCATTTGTCACATTTAACTCCTTCACCAGGCACTGCCTGGGCTGCACAGAGGGGTGGCAAGGAAAGGAATCCAACCCCTGGGCAGCAAAACTTTCTCTCCCGACAGATGATTTTAAATTTCCCTGGCACAGCTGTTATCCCAGGGGGGTATAGCTCAGTGGCAGAGCATTTGACTGCAGATCAAGAGGTCCCTGGTTCAACTCCAGGTGCCCCCTCTCTTTTCTCTTTTTTCTCCTCTTCCTTCTGCCCAAATCCTTCACAGGAAGGTTGGGAATGTCCTGTGGGATGTGGGAGGTTGTGCTGGGCAGGGATCTTGGGGTGGAAGCACCAAGGCCCTGCAAAAGCTCAGGGGTTTTTGCTTTGGGTAGGAACCACTCACTGTCTGCGTGTGCCTTTCTCTGTTTTTAATTCTCTGCAGCCACCACTGCCCAGAATTTCTCATCATTCCCATAATTTCTCACATTTAACTCCCTGCACAGCCTTTGGCAGGCACAGCAGCCTGTCAGGTGAAGGGATCCAACCCACAGAGAGAAAAACCTGAGGCTCTAATGATATTTTTAAATGTGCCAGGGGGGTATAGCTCAGTGGTAGAGCATTTGACTGCAGATCAAGAGGTCCCTGGTTCAACTCCAGGTGCCCCCTCTTTTTCCCCTCCTTCCACCTTCCTTTTGCCAAAAATCTTTCACAGAAAAGAAACCTGGAGGGCTCTCGCAGGACCTGTCACATGTCAGTGCTGGTTCTGAGCTCCAGAACCCAAGGAATGAGGCCCTGAGGGTTGGGAAAGACTTGTGAGGGACAGTGGGAACCACCTGCTGTGTCTGTGTGTGCTTTTCTCTCTTTTAAATTCACTGCAGGCACCAGATCTGCCAGAAATTCTCATTTTTACCGTCACTTACCCTGTTTAAACTCCCTGTACCTCAGGCAGGCACCTTAAGGTGCTCAGGGAGCTGCTGAGGAAAGGGACCCAAGCCACAGGCAGCAAAACATTTTTTCCTTCCCAATGAATATTTTTAAATTTCCCTGGCGCAGGTGTAACTCCAGGGGGGTATAGCTCAGTGGTAGAGCATTTGACTGCAGATCAAGAGGTCCCTGGTTCAACTCCAGGTGCCCCCTCTCTTTTCTCTTTTGCTGCTTTTTCTCCCTTTCTTTCCTCCACAAATTCCTCACACACAGACCACGGACAGCCTTTCTTACCCCCTCTGAGGTCTCGGAATTCACTTGGTGATGTTTTTTGCCAAGCCTGAACTCCCACTTTGCCACGTTCCCCTCTGCTCTCCCGAGCTCTGCACGGCCACACCAACTCAACAGCTGCCGCTCCAGTTCTTCCTGTTGGAGTAATTACCCTTAATTTAAGCAGTGAATTATGTGTAAATTATGTGTATTACGCATTTCTAGAAGTCAGGAGCGGCGCTGAGCTGTTCCCCCCAGGCTCTGAGGTCCAGGCCGGTCCGGTTGGGTGGCTGCGATGACACCGGGTCATCCTCCGGGTGGCCCCGGGGCTCGAACTCGTGACGCGCGGCCCCGCAGGCGGCAGCGCTGCCCCTGAGCCACGCCCCGGGCGCGGGATGGGGGGGGCGCGGGGGGCGCCGCGGGCAGGGTGGCGCGGGGGCAGCGCGGCGGGCTGGGGAGCGCGAGGTCACGGGTTCGAAACCCGGCCTGGCCCCACCGGGAAGAGGCCGGTTCTAGTCCTGGGAGATCACAAATTCCAAACTGGGGTATCACTGATGGTACCCCCGGGAGATCACTGGGTATATCCCAGGAGATCACTGGTGGTACCCCCGGGAGATCCCCGGGTGAATCCCGAGAGGTTTTGCCATCTCTGTCCTGGGAAATCGCCAGCTCTGACCCGCCCCGTCCCGGGAGATCCTTAGTTCTACCCCACCACAGACTGGGTTCTGACCCGCCCCGGGCACCGCCGGAGGTGACAGAACAGCCCGGGCTCTGGCCCGGGGCAGGCTGTGCGTCACTGAGCACTTTGGCACCAAAGATCCGAGGCAGAGGCGCTGCCCGTCCCCTTCCCGCGTTGTTGTGGTGAGCACAGCATGACAAACTCGTCCCGTGGCTTTAGGCGCTTTTGGAATTACTCACTTCATCATTTCCAGGCGTTTCTTTGGGATTGCTGCAACCCGCCTCATTTGAAAGAGGCTCAGATCTTGTCTTAATTCCCAGGAAGTGCCCAAGGCCAGGCTGGACGGGGCTTGGAGCAACCTGGGGGAGTGGAAGGCGTCACTGCCCATGGCAGGGGTGGGAGTGGATGAGCTGTGCGGTCCCTTCCCACCCAGCCCACTCTGGATTCTATGAACGGAATCAAAACACCCCCAGGAGCGGTACTGAGGGACCTCCCCGCCCGTTCTTTCTCTCCTTCCTCCTCCTCCCGTACCGCCCCTACTGCGCGCCGCCATCTTCCCCGCCGCCTCAGCGGCGCGCCGGAAGTGGCGAACTGAGGGGGGGGGGGGGGGAGGAAGAACCCGAGCGGCGGAGCGCGGTGATGACGTACGTGATGACGTACGTGATGACGTACTTCCTGTCCCGGTAGCGGCGGGGGACGCGCTCACCCGGCGGTCGCGATGGGAGGGGGAGACCTGGTGAGGGGAACCGGGGGGGTGTGAGGGGAATGGAGGAACTGAGGGGGCTGAGAGGGGAATGGAGGAACCGGGGGAGTGAGAGGGGAATGGGGGAACCGGGGGAGTGAGAGGGGAATGGAGGAACCGGGGGAGTGAGAGGGGAATGGGGGAACCGGGGGAGTGAGAGGGGAATGGGGGAACCGGGGGAGTGAGAGGGGAATGGAGGAACCGGGGGAGTGAGAGGGGAATGGAGGAACCGGGGGAGTGAGAGGGGGAATGGAGGAACCGGGGGAGTGAGAGGGGAATGGGGGAACCGGGGGGTGTGAAGGGAATGGAGGAACTGAGGGGGCTGAGAGGGGAATGGGGGAACCGGCGCGGCTGAGAGGGGCCGGGGGAAGGGGGCTGTGAGGGGCCGGAGGGGGCTCAGAGGGTTCAGGAGGTCTGAGGGTAATTGCCAAGGGGGGTGAGAAGGGACGGGCGAGCCTGAGGAGGGCTGGGGCTGTGAGAGGGAGGGTGAGAGGGTCAGGAGAGGGCTGAGGGGAGACTGCGAGCGGTCACTGAGTGCTGCAAGGGGCCGGGGCTGTGAGAGGGGTCTGAGTGAGGGGCTGAGGGGCTGCAGGGCAGGGATGTGCGGCTTCCACGGGGCCTGAGGCCGCTCCCGGGGCCGTTCTCCCGGCGTTGGTGGGCTGGGCCCTGCCCTGGCCCTGCAGTGCCGGTCCCGATGCCAATCCTGATGCCAATCCCCTCTCTCCGCAGAACCTGAAGAAGAGCTGGCACCCGCAGACGCTGCGCAATGTGGAGAAGGTGTGGAAGGCGGAGCAGAAGCATGAGGCCGAGAGGAAGAAGATCGAGGAGCTGCAGCGGGAGCTGCAGGAGGAGCGGGCGCGGGAGGAGATGCAGCGCTACGCCGAGGACATGGGCACCGTGCGGTGAGCCGGGGTGGCACGGGGACAGCACATAGAGCATGGGGACAGCGTGGGGACATGGAGACAGTGCAGGGACATGGGGACAGTGCAGGGACATGGGGACAGCACAGGGGAGAGCACGGGGACACGGAGACAGTGCAGAGAGCATGGGGACAGCATGGGGACATGGAGACAGTGCAGGGACATGGGGACAGCACAGGGGAGAGCACAGAGAGCATGGGGACAGCACAGGGGACACGGAGACAGTGCAGGGACATGGGGACAGCACGGGGAGAGCACAGAGAGCATGGGGACAGCACAGGTGACACGCCAGGGACAGCGTGGGGATCAGCACAGAGAACACAGGGACAACACAGAGAACACAGGAGCAGCACAGAGAGCACAGGGGTCAGCGCAGAGAACACAGGGAACAGCATGGGGACAGCACAGAGAACACAGGAGCAGCACAGTGAGCACAGGAGTCAGCGCAGAGAACACAGGGGACAGCATGGGGACAGCACAGAGAGCACAGGAGCAGCACAGAGAGCACAGGAGCGGCACAGAGAGCACAGGGGTCAGCATGGGGACAGCACAGAGAACACAGGAGCGGCACAGGGGACAGCCAGCCCTGGCCCTGCTCTGGCACTGGGGTGGTGCTGCCCGTGTCCCCTGGCACAGCCATGGGGATAATGGCTCTGCTGCTCATGCCATGGGTTGGGTTGCAAGGGACATCAAAGCCCATCCAGTGCCACCCCTGCCATGGGCAGGGTCACCTCCCAGGGTGCTCCAAGCCTTGTCCAACCTGGCCTTGGGCACTGCCGGGGATCCAGGGGCAACCACAGCTGCTCTGGGGTTTCTATTCCACCCCCTCCCTTCCTTCCCAGGGAGGAATTCCTTCCCAAATCTGCCCTCTATCAATTCAAACCCATTCCCCGTGTCCTGTCCCTCCATCCCTTGTCCCAAATCCCTCTCCAGCTCTCCTGGAGCCCCAATCAGGTGCTGACAGACCCCAGCCAGGTCACCCCCAAAGCTTTTCCAGGCTGAACAATCCCATCCCTCTGCTCCGACACCGCCCCGTCCCCGCTCACCCTCCCTGAGCCTTCGAACAAAACCCCAGAAGCCCCAGGATGAACCGAAGGAGTTTTTTCGGCGCAGGAAGCGCGAGGAGAAGCTGGAGTGGATGTACCAGGGCCCCGGGGGAATGGTGAACAGGGAGGAATACCTGATGGGGCGCCCCGTGGACAAGTTCATCCTGGACAAGGTCGGGGACAGGGACGCCAGCGGCTCCGGGGACTCGGGGCTGCTGCCGGGCTCCATCTTCGCCAGGGCCGGGGCCAGCTCCGTGCTGGACATGGCCACCAAGATCCGCGAGGACCCGCTCTTCATGATCAGGTGCGTGGGAAACGAGGGTCACTCCGCAAAGAAATCGGAGGGTTTATTCATTTTTCAGACTTTCCTAAGGGATAAATCGATAAGAGGAGCTCGGCGGTGCTCAAGGCGCCCCGGGTAACCGTGGCAGCTTTTCTTAGATCCTTTTTCTGATGTATCGGTCAGATGTGTGTTTGTAAAGATTATATGTATTCAGATGTTTCCTTGAACTTGTTGGCTTGTTCTGGGAGTTTTTTTAGGTTGGTTCCAGCCCTGACTTGTTCTTTTTAGGGTACGTGGTGTGATTGTGGGTCAGAGAGAAACACACAGAGAAACACAAAGGAACACCCAGAATTACAGAGAATCACAAAGGGTCTCACAGAATCACACAGAAACACACAATTACAGGGAATCACAAAGGATCTCACAGAATCAGACAGAAACACACAAAGAATCAGAGAATTACAGTGAATCTCACAGAATCCCATAAAATCACACAGAATCAGAGAATCACACAGAAACACACAGAATGACACAATCACACAGAATCTCCTAATCATAGAATCTCACTGAATCCCACAAAACCACACAGAATCTCATAATCACAGAGTGACAGACTCACAGAGAATTGCACAGAAACACACAGAATCACACAGAAACACACAATTACAGGGAATTACAGTGAATCTCACAGAGTCCCACAAAATCACACAGAATCTCATAATCACAGTGACAGAATCACAGAGAATCACACAGAACCTCACAGAATCATACAGAAACACAAAGTCCCACGAAACCACACAGAATCACAGAAACACAGGGAATTACAGTGAATCTCACAGAATCCCACAAAATCACTGAGAATCAGAGAATCACACAGAAGCACACAGAATCCCACAAAGCCACACAGGATCTCCTAATCATAGAATCTCATGGAATCCCACAAAGCCACACAGAATCTCATAATCACAGAATGACAGAGAATCGCACAGAATCTCACAGAATCTCACGGAATCATACAGAAACACAAAGTCCCATGAAACCACAGAGAATCTCACAATCACAGAATCTCACAGAATCACATAAAGCCACTCAGAATCACACAGAAAATCACAGAATCTCACGGAGTAATACAGAAGCACAAAGTCCCATGAAACCACAGAGAATCTCATAATCACAGAATCTCACGGAATCCCACAAAGCCACTCAGAATCCCAGGATCACAGAGAATCACACAGAGCGATGGGATCGCACAGGATCAAGAGAAACGCACAGAACCTGACAGAATCTCTCAGAATCACAGGATCACAGAGAATCACAGGATCACCATGTTGGGAGAGACCTTCACGGTCACGGAGTCCAGCCCAGCCCCAGCAGCAGCTCCACTAAACCACAGCACCCAGGGCCACATCCAACCTTCTCCAAACACGTCCAGGGATGGGGACTCCACCACCTCCCCTCCTCAGAACTTCAGCCCTCTTTCCCTAAAAAGCTTTTTCCCGCCGTGCAGCCTCAGTTTCCCTGGGTGCAGCTCAAGATTACGTTTTTATAACGATTTATTTGATTTTTTTTTAATTTTGATTTTTAAAAATGATTTTTATTATTTTTTTTTTAATAAATGTGTTTTACTTTGGTACAGATGGTTATTTACATGTTATATGTCGCGCGTTTTTAGGAAGGTATTTGCGCTTTTACAAATACTACGTTTTCGTAGGGCAATTGGATTTTTAAATAAATATGTTGTACTTCTATGCAGATTTTTTTTGCATTTTATAGCTATTTATTTACATTTTACAGGCATTTACACTTTTATAAATATGTTTATTCACGTTTTATACTTACTGCATTTTTATAAAGCTATTTTATGTTTTCCTATTTTATAGGAAATTAATGTTTCCTATATTTAAAGCTATTTTATGTTTTCCTAAAGACATTTGTTGACGTTTCTATGAAGACCTTTGACATCTTTATAAGTGCGTTTATTTATTTACACCTTTATGAGGATATTTCTCTTGGAAACAAATCCTTGTTCTCTTTCAAGGGGCAGGAAAGGGGAAATTCCTCCTCAGTTTTGCTGAATTCACAACATTTCTCTTTTCTCCTTCCTTCTGTGTTTTTAGAGCTTGCGCTGCTGGATCCCCTCTGCGAAATGTGATTTAAAAAAAAACACTGATTTTTGGTTTTTCTCTGCTTTAGGAAGAGGGAGGAGGAAAAGAAAAGAGAAGTTCTGAACAACCCGGTGAAAATGAAGAAGATCAAAGCCTTGGTAGGTGTGAGCCGGGGGAGGAGCAAAAAAGTCAGAATTTTTATTGTTCGGGACGAGGAGCTGAGCTCTGTTTGCTCCTTAAACCCCTCGAGTTTGAGGGGAAAATCTCATTGAACCAGATTTCCCAGGCTTGAAATATTTAAATTTATAAACACCTCTGCATTTTTTATGAAGAGATTTCTCTTGCGAACGCTGCAAAGACTTTTTTTTTTTTACACCTTTAAACCCTACAAATATCCTTCTATTAAAAGCGTCTGTAATTTTTATTAACGTCTCCACGTTCTTCTGTTTCTTGTACAGATATTTTTTTTTGCCTTTTTGGGTTTTATGCCAGGAGCTTTCCCATGGGGGAATTGTGGGGTTTTTTTCCCCCCTCGTGATTCTGAGGGAATTTTTTGTTTTTTGCCTTTTGCAGCTGCAGAACAGTTTGGACAAAAAGGAGAAGAAGAAGAAGAAGGAGAAGAAGAAGAAGCACAAGAAGCACCGGCGGCGCAGCTCCAGCAGCCACAGCTCCAGCTCTGAGGAGGACAGGGCCAGAAATAAGTGAGTTTTCCAGCTTGAATTTTGATCCCTGGTCGTTTTCTCAGCTGCTCTCCCTGAGCTCTTTCTTCCCTAATTAATGCTTTTAATTAAATGTTTCGTTAAGCGCGGTTTTCGCTCCGTCGGTCGTTAATGGGTGATAAAAGGAGTTTAATGGTAAAAATGGGATTTTTCTCGCTGTTTCATCTGCCTCACGTGGATTTTGTTTTCTTTTTAGGTCTCAGAAAAAGGTGGACAGTTCCTCCTGGAAAGCTGCTGCTTCCAAAATCCCGGGATATGGCTTGCAGGTAACGCCCTGGGACAGGGAAAACCAGGAGTTTTGGGAGCTGCTGGAGCAGGGTTATGAGTGGGACAGGAATAAATCAATTTTTAGACTCGATCTGCAGCCAGCTGAGCCTCGAAATTCAAATTGTTCAGAACTCGGCCGGACTTCTGCTCGGAATTTGGGATAAAGTTTGTTCAGCTGCTGCTCGTTATCCATGGAATCATGGAATGGGTGGGAAGGGACAGCTCCTCCCAAAATCCTGGGGTGTGGATCCCACCCTCAGTGCCCTGAGACAGGGAAAAACGGGGATTTGGGAATTGCTGCAGCAGCTGGAACAGGGTTAAGAGCGGGACAGGAATAAATAAGTTTTAGATTCAATTTGGAGCCAGCTAAGCTTGGAAATTCAAATTACTCAGAGCTCGGCCGGGCTTTTGTTTGGAATTCAGGGTGGAGTTTGTTCAGCTGCTCCTCGTTATCCGTGGAATCATGGAATGGGTGGGCAGGGAAAGCAAAACTCATCCTGTCCCACGGGCAGGGAGAGCTGCCGCTGTCCCAGGCTGCTCCAGCCTGTCCTGGGACACTTCCAGGAGCAGCCACAGCTTCTCTGGGAACTCCACGCCAGGGAGGAGTTCCCTCCCTCAGCCAAAAGCTAATCCCCCGTGCCCTGAGGGCTGCTCCCACCCCGTTTACGCCATGGATCCCACCCCGTTTATCCCATGGTTCCTACCCTGTTTACGCCATGGATCCCACCCCATTGATCCCAGGGATCCCACCCCGTTTATCCCATGGATCCCACCCCATTTATGCCATGGATCCCACCCCATTTATCCCAGGGATCCCACCCCATTTATCCCAGGGATCCCACCCCATTTATCCCATGGATCCCACCCCATTGATCCCATGGATCCCACCCCGTTTATCCCAGGGATCCCACCCCGTTTATCCCATGGGTCCCACCCCATGGATCCCATCCCATCCCATGGATCCCACCCCATGGTCCCATGGATCCCACCCCATGGTCCCATGGATCCCATCCCACCCCACCCCACGGATCCCACCCCGTGATCCCGCGCAGCGTGCTCAGCAGCGCTCTCGGAATTCCAGGTGCGGGATCCCGAGCAGAGCCGGCGCTCCCGGAGCCCCCCCGGCCCCGACAGAGCCGCCCCCAGGGCCCGGGAGCGCTCCCGGAGCTCGTCCCGCTCTCCACAGAGACATTCCAGCAGGAGGAACCCCGACAGAGCCTCGGGATCTCCCTCCAGGCGCAGCAAACTGTGAGTGGGAATTCCCTGCAATCCCACCCCTGGTATCCCATCTCCCACCTTTCTGCCCTGGGCACGTCCAGGTGCTCCCAGGAGGGAAAATCCTGGTTTTTATCGGGGTCACCCTCTCCTGAGGCTGGGGTTTGCTTGGGCTCCCAGTTCCCTTCAAACCGATCACTCAGAGCTGTTAAATTGTTTAATACAGATGAAATTATAAAACCAGGTATTTCATCAGGATTGCTGATGGAACTGATCACTCAGAGCTGTTAAATTGTTTAATACAGATAAAATTATAAAACCAGGTATTTCATTGGATTGCTGATGGAACTGATCACTTAGAGCTGTTAAATTGTTTAATACAGATAAAATTATAAAACCAGGTATTTCATCAGGATTGCTGATGGAACTGATCGCTCAGAGCTGTTAAATTACCTTTATTTAATACAGATAAAACTATTTAAAAAAAGTATTTGTTGATTGCTGATGGAATCCCAGTTCTCTTCAAACCGATCGCTCAGAGCTGTTGTCTTTATTTAATACAGATAAAATTATAAAACCAGGTATTTCGTCAGGATTGCTGATGGAACTGATCACTCAGAGCTGTTAAATTGTCTTTATTTAATACAGATAAAATTATAAAATCATTTATTCGCTGATTGCTGACGGAATCCCACTTCTCTCCAAACCGATCACTCAGAGCTATTAAATTATTTAATACAGATAAAATTGTAAAAGCAGGTAATTTGCTGCTTGCTGATGAAATAATTAAAAAGCAAATCCAGAGTTTACAGCTTTAAACCCGGGGGATGTCGATAAATGTGATTTTTGTGTGGATTTCGGCGCTGCAGGCACAGCTTTAAACCCGGGGGATGTCGATAAATGTGATTTTTGTGTGGATTGTGGCGCTGCAGGCACAGCTTTAAACCCAGGGCAGGTCGATAAATGTGATTTTTGTGTGGATTTCGGCGCTGCAGGCACAGCTTTAAACCCGGGGGATGTCGATAAATGTGATTTTTGTGTGGATTTCGGCGCTGCAGGCACAGCTTTAAACCGGGGGATGTCGATAAATGTGATTTTTGTGTGGATTTTGGCGCTGCAGGCACAGCTTTAAACCCGGGGGATGTCGATAAATGTGATTTTTGTGTGGATTTCGGCGCTGCAGGCACAGCTTTAAACCGGGGGATGTCGATAAATGTGATTTTTGTGTGGATTTTGGCGCTGCAGGCACAGCTTTAAACCCGGGGGATGTCGATAAATGTGATTTTTGTGTGGATTTCGGCGCTGCAGGCACAGCTTTAAACCCGGGGGATGTCGATAAATGTGATTTTTGTGTGGATTTTGGCACTGCAGGCACAGCAGCCGGGAGGACAAGGGCAGAGCCAGGAGCCCTTCGCCCAAAAAGAGCTTCAGGCGCCAGCACCCCTCGGGCTACACCAGGTCAGTGACAAACACCTGGGGGACGCCTGGAGCCGGATTCTCCTTGGGTGACTGGGGTGGGACGGGTGGAATTCCCAAAAACCTCTCCCCTGAGGGGCCTCAGGGGCTCCCCTGGCGCTCCTGGGGGTGGCTGTAGGTGACACCTCCCTCCCAGTGCTGCGGGGATTCTTTGGGGCGTCGATGAGGAGGTTCTGTTCTGTCAGGCAGAAATTAAAAATACCAATCCCGACAGCAGCAGCTTGGAGATCAAATAGAACTAATTAGGAGGTCAATTAAAAGAGGGAGAAAGGAGCCTCCTGCCGCGGTGTGGGGAGGTGGAGTGTTGAAAAATCTCCTCACGAGCTTTGCAGCTTTGGCTGCCAAAGACAAAAACCCCCCGAACCTGGGAGGGTTGAGAACCCGTCCGTGGTTGGTCGGAACTTTTCCCGACCCAGAGAATTCCACGATCCCAAAGAGTGGGAAGGTGAGGGCGCAGGGTGCTGCTGGTTCACAGAACAATCTCTCCAGAGGCGTTCTCCACCCAAACAGAAAGCTCTCTCCTGAGGAACTGGAGCGAAAACGGCAGGAAATGATGGAAAACGCCAAGTGGAGGGAAGAGGAGAGAGCCAACAACCTCAGGAAGCACCGGAAGGAGGAGGAGCTGGAGCGGGAGCTGCAGAAACTCGACACCAGGGATGGGAAATTCTTCCAGTGAGTCTTTTACCTCCTCCTCACCCAAGGGGAATCCAGCTTTAACTTTCAGAAACTGATGGCAGGCACGAGGACTGATCCTTGCTTGTGGGTGCTGGGTGCTGATCTTGGTGGCCAAAGAGCCCAGAAGCCTGATCCCTTCCTCAATTAATCCACTTTTAGGGCTCAGACACACCTGTTTCTCCAGTGGATTAGTGGATGTTTCCTAGAGAGTGAAAGGGATTCGGGCTCGTTTTTTCTTTCCCAAACAAATAACGCACCAAGAATTTTAAAAAAAATAAAATAGAATAAAAACAAACTTTAGAAAACTTGGCATTAACGGAATAATGCCTAAACTTAGCAATAATTTTCTTATATAAGAAAATATAACTTAACTCAGAACCTAAATACAGTAATTAATTAACGAATTAATTCTGTCAACACTGAAATTGTACCAAATTAAATATAACCTTGAGTATAACTCCTGCTAGCTGCAGCTTTACTGAAGAAAAAGAGGTAACAGCTTAAAATTGGACAAACTTGGCGGCTTTTTGCCTGTTTTGGTGCAGGCTTCCATCATTTGAGGTGAGGCAGGCTGTGGGTCGGGCAGAGCTCTAATTACTCGTTTATATTCTTCGTTAGCACTGACAAAGGCGGAATTTTGGAGCAGATGTGTGGAGCCTCAGTGTGTGGGGTGGTTCAGGCCGTGGGATTGCACATCTCCCCTGGGTTTTACAGAGCTGGTGGCATCTGCTGTTCCCAAAATTTCCCCTCCTCCCTTGGATCAGACCCAAGCTGGGCATTGGTGATGTTTTGCCGCCCTGGGGGTGTTTTATGTGCAGATATTTAGGAATTCTTTGGTCTGGGGAGTTTGGAACGGTTTGAGACCTGCAAGTCCCTCTGTGGGACTGGAAAATCTGTGTTTGGCCACAGAACCTCCGAACACGGGTGGTGATTTAATCCCCTGTGCTCGTGGCTGAAAAAGCCCTGAAGCTGCCCGGAGCTGGGATCACAAAATCACAGAATCATGGAGCGGCTTGGGTGGGAAGAGACCTTAAATCCCATCCAGGTGCCGTGGCAGGGCCAGCTCCCACCGTCACAGCGTGCTCCTGCTCCAGCCTGGCCTGCGACTCCTCCAGGGGCAGCCACAGCCGCTCTGGGAATTCCACCCCAGCCTCCCGGGGAGGAATTCCATCCCAAAATCCCGTCTCTGACGCAAAGCTGCTCTCCTTCAGGCTCTGATCTCTCTCTCTGCTCCGTCCCCTGCAGGCGCTTGAAGCTGGAGAGTGCCTCCACCTCCAGCCTGGAGGATCGCGTCAAGCGCAACATCCACTCCCTGCAGAGGACTCCTGCTGCCTTGGAGAAGAACTTCATGCAGAGGTGAAGGCTGTCCTGCCCCTGCCCCCTGGGCAGGAGCTCGGTGGACGTTTGCTCCCAGAGGTGAGAGCTCTCCAGGAACAATTCCAGCTGCCAGAGAGGCGCCGGATCCCGGAGCTGAGCCCGAGGGGCCTGCAGGACTTGGGGTTCTGGCTTTGGGGGCCTCGTGAGCCCCTTTGTGCTCCATTTCTAACCCCAGAGCTTCTCCTCCTCTCCCCGCCCTGACTGGTGTCACTTTTGTACATTTTTACCGAACTCTGCTCGCTGCTTCCTTCCTCCTGTGCCAGAGCTGAAGGTCTGTTTTTGTTAATCCTGGGAATCCGGAGCGGAGCCCATCCCCACGTGAGGTGATTCCCTGCAGTTTGACAGAGCTGTTCGCTGGCTCTCGGATTTATTTCGTTCATCTTTGACCCAAAACCAGCAGTTTCTGAAAGGGTGGTGGGTGGGGGAAAGGGGAATGAGCAGAGCAGTAGCTGACACAGCAAATATTTCTCTGGGATTTTTGTAATGTAAATAATGTGTATATGTACAGCAGCGTAGATTTATTTTGCCTTTTTAATTAACAAACTTCACTGTCGTTTGTTAAATGTCCTTTGTGGCTCTGGGAGGGGGGAATGGGAGGGGCAGGGGTGAATTGGCTGTGGGGCAGGGAGGGTCGGTGAGGGTTGGGGAGGCTGCAGCGGCCCTTTGTCGGGTGTGTCCAGCCCGCAGGACGCGCCGCGGGGCCGGAACGGCCCCCGTTGTCCCCCCCGGGGGTGGCGGGGGTCCCCGTTGTCCCCCCCGGGGGTCGCGGGGGGTCCCCGTTGTCCCCCCCGGGGTCGCGGCTGGGTCCCCGTTGTCCCCCCCGGGGGTCGCGGGGGTCCCCGTTGTCCCCTCCCGGGGGTCTCGGGGGTCCCCGTTGTCCCCCCGGGGGTCGCGGGAGTCCCCGTTGTCCCCCCCGGGGGTCCCCGTTGTCCCCCCGGGGGTCGCGGGAGTCCCCGTTGTCCCCCCCAGGGGTCCCCGTTGTCCCCCCGGGGGTCGCGGGAGTCCCCGTTGTCCCCCCCAGGGGTCCCCGTTGTCCCCCCCGGGGGTCGCGGGAGTCCCCGTTGTCCCCCCCGGGGGTCGCGGGGGTCCCCGTTGTCCCTCGCGGGGGTCCCCGTTGTCCCCCCCGGGGGTCGCGGGGGTCCCCGTTGTCTCCCCCGGGGGTCGCGGGGGTCCCCGTTGTCCCCCCCGGGGGTCGCGGGGGTCCCCGTTGTCCCCCCCGGGGTCGCGGCTGGGTCCCCGCGCAGCCGCGGGCCCTTCAAACAGCTGCGCGTGACGTGTGTAACAGCCCATTCATAATTCCAGCCGCCTCGCTGCTGATTGGTCCGCTCCTAGAGGGGCGTGGCCCTGCCCGGCGCGTCACGCCGGCTGGGCGAGACCATCTCCGGGAAGAGGAGGAGGGAACGCGGCTTTTTTCCGTCTGGTTCCTTCTCCGTCCGTCGTCCCTCTCCCGTTGTTCCCTCCCACAGCCCAATGCGTGCCGCGGTTCTCCCCGCTCCTGCCGCAGCCCGAGCCGGAGCTCTCCCTCCGCCAGCGCCCGCGGCTCCCCCCGCTCGGGCGGGACATGGCACCTCCCTCTCGCCACCCCCTCAGCCCGCCGCCATCTTGGCGCCTCCTCGGCGCGGGGCCGGAGCGGGCTCGGCCGGCCGCGGCGGACCGAACCACCGCGGGGGCGGGCGGGGGGGGGGGCAGGGACCGAACCATCGCGGCGGCGGCGGGGGGGGGGAGTCGGGCCGGAGAGGGGGAAGCGTAACGGGCCCGGGTTGCCGGGGCCGGGCGGTACCACTGAGGGAAGCGGGGGGCGAGCCGGGCCGGGCGGAACCATGCGGAGGCGCTGGTAGGGGGGCGCGGGGAGGGGGTCGGTCGGGTCCGCCATGGCCGCGAACTGCGCGGGGGCCGCGGGGACGGCGGCGGGAGCCGTGGCCGCGGTGGGCTCGGCCCTGAGCGCCAGCAAGACCAAGACCAAGAAAAAACACTTCGTGTGCCAGAAGGTGAAGCTGTTCCGGGCCTCGGAGCCGCTGCTCAGCGTCCTTATGTGGGGGGCGAACCACACGGTGAGAGCGGGCGGCGCGGCCCCCCCCACCCCGAACCCCCGCCCCTCAGAGCCCCCGGGAGCGGGGCCTCGTCCCCCTCAGCCCCCTCGTCCCCCTCAGCCCCGGCTCTGCTCCTCAGCAATGCCCGACCCCCGTAGATCGGACCCTTCCCCTCAGGCTGGGCCTTTTCTCTCCTCCCGGCACCTTCATCCCCGCTGGATGCCAGCCTTCCCTCCCTCTCCATCCCATCCCTGATCCAGCCCGTCCCTGGGCTCTGTGGTCCCTCTCTGCTGGTTCTGTGTCCCCAGGCGGTTTGGGGCCAGACACGTCCCTGTGTCCCCACACTCCCACCCCCGACACCATTTCCAGCCCCCCTTTTCCCGGGACTGGGATCCTTTCTGGGTGATGTTGCTGTGGAACGATTCCCCCCTCTGGCACTGGGGGGGCCCTGAGGACACGAGTGTGACCCCCACAGCCCTGACCCCTGTGCCAGCCCCGGGTTTCCACCCAGCACAGCCCAGACGGGACAGTGCTGTGCCTCACTTGGACAATCCCACCTCCATCCCCCCAAAAACGAGGGGTTTGTCCCCGGGTTTGTCCCCTCTGACTGCAGGGCTCGGGCCACACGTGTCCTCTCGGCCTCAGTTCCTCTGGGAACAGCTTGTGAGACTGTGCTTTGGGAATGTCTGCGGTGGCTCAGCTCTGATCCACCTCCTTCGGTAATTCCTAACACCATCCCTGTGTTTTCTCTGGAAAATTCTCCCCGGTTTATGATGGCAGGCACGAGGACTGATCCTTGCTTGTGGGTGCTGGGTGCTGATCTTGGTGGCCAAAGAACCCAGAAGCCTGATCCCTTCCTCAATTAATCCACTTTTAGGGCTCAGACACACCTGTTTCTCCAGTGGATTAGTGGATGTTTCCTAGAGAGTGAAAGGGATTCGGGCTCGTTTTTTCTTTCCCAAACAAATAACGCACCAAGAATTAAAAAAAAAATAAAATAAAATAAAAACAAATCCTCCTTGCATTCCTGGCCTGCCTGGCTGGAGTGAAAGCTTCCAAATGTGGTTCAGCACCGTGCTGGCTTTGAGGCAAAGGATGTTCCAAGCCTTGCCCAGGAAGCAGGATAATGGGTTTAATCAGCCTTTGATCACTGGTGCCATTAGCAGCCCTGAAGAAATGGAAATTGTGGGATTTTTCCGAGTCTCATTCGGTTGTTGCTTGCCTGCAGTTGGCTTTTTTGGGGTTTTTTTTGTGTGTTTTTCCTTTGTTGTAGCTGTCTGGGCAGTAGGAGCCTGGCAGGAATTTGAGGCCCTGGATCAGGACAGAGTAACTTTGGGAGCGAGATATTTGGGCAAAGGGAGGAAGGCGAGCTGACACTAAGCCCGTAATGAGATTATATCGGATGTGTATTAGCAAGAAATTGCTGCCAGGAAGGAGCTGAAGGGCTGGGAAAGGAGATGAGAGGAGTTCAGCCGTCACCTCCTGACCTTTGGGAAGGCTTTTAGGATTTCCCAGTAAATCCCTCCACCTCTCTGCGTTGGGGTGAGGGTTTGGTGGCTCCCTTGCCGCTGCTCCTCTCCTGGGCTGCTTCGGTGGGGATTGGAATTCCGTGCCTCCAGCTGGCGGGTTTGGAAATCGTTTCGGGAATCCCTTTAGGCTTGGTGGAAATCTTTTGCTGGGGGCTGTTGAATGTTTGGTTGGACGAGGAGGGGTGAGTGAGGAAGCTCTGGGCTGTGTCCATGGAGTTCTGCCCCGGGATCCTTGCAGCGGGAGGAGGGGAGAACAGCTCTCAGCACAAGCCCGGGGCTGTGCCAGGAAGGATCCTGTCGGAATTGCTTGGATCTGGGATGATTTTTCACGGACAAATCGAACAAACAACGGTTTTATGCGACGCGCTGCAGCAATCCCCTCTGGGTCCGTTCTCCCGGTCTGGGGCAGCCGTAGAGAGGCTGGAGAGCGCAGGCAGGAGCTCTGGAGAGCATCAGGAGCGCCCCGAGAGCAGGAGCTGCCTTCTGGAGCACCACTTTGGAGCTTTTAAACAACAGGTCCTGGTGGTCCCCAGCCAGGGGTGGGGCCGCTGTGAGCGGGGCCAGACGGGGGTGGCGTGACTCAAACAATTCAAATTTTGGACCAGAAAACCACGGGAGGGAGGGGAGAGCGTGTGTGAGAGTGGAGCCACTGAGGCTCAGCCTCGATTTGTGAGATTTCTGTAAGACCCTGAACCGCGGGGATGGTTCCTGGGGAAGCCTCTCCTGCTGTTGTCATGGCACTGGGAGAGGAGCTGCTGCTCCTGGGGGTCGGGTCAGCGTGTGGTGCTCCAGGTGCGGTGCTCCAGGTGTGTTTTCCGTGCCCTGGCTGGATCCACGTGCACGGGATGGGAAGGCTGGGATGGTTCTGGAAGGGAGCAGCCACCTCACAGGCAGAGAGATGAGCAGAGCGTTGTGTGATGCTCGGGGAACCATGGAAACGGTTGTAAGGTGCTGCTGATGGGAGGCTCTGGGATCCCAGGGTTTGATCCCAGGGTTTGATCCCGGGTTTTCAGATCCCAGACCGTGGAGCTGTGATGCTGCTGCCGGTTCCACATTCCGCTGGCTCTGGCTGCCGGCAGGCGAAGAGGCACAAACATCCCGTTTTTGTGGGAGATCTCAGCTGCACGGATCTTGCCCGAGGCGGCTCCAGAAGCTCCGGTTCCTGGCTGGAGCAGCAGCCATCTCCCAGGCCCTCAGGAGCGGTGCCAGCACGGAGCACAGCTCGTTAGTATTCCAGGGAAACAGCAGCGCTGGGAACGGCAGCACGGCGCTCCCCGCTCCGCAGCCTTGGCTCCGGGCTTGCCACAGCAGCATCTGCCACATATCAAACGCTCACATCCCGGGAATTGGTCCTGGCACGCTGGGAACGGCCTGGATCTGTCCCTTCCCAGCCCCAGCTCTAATTGACCTCTGGAGAGAGCAGCATATGGCCACGGCCGTGCCAGCCCCTGGAATGACTGAGGGCCTGGCTCCAGCCTGCTCATCCGGGAGCTCTCGTTCAAATCCACCTTCCAGGAGCCCTTTTCCCGTTCCAATCCACCTTCCAGGAGCCTTTTTCCTGTTCCAATCCACCTTCCACAGCCCTTTTCCCGTTCCAATCCACCTTCCAGGAGCCTTTTTCCTGTTCCAATCCACCTTCCACAGCCCTTTTCCCATTCAAACCCACCTTCCACAGCCCTTTTCCCGTTCCAATCCACCTTCCACAGCCCTTTTCCTGTTCAAACCCACCTTCCACAGCCCTCTCCCCGTTCCAATCCACCTTCCACAGCCCTTTCCCCTCTTCTGTAGTGAAAACCAGCTTTTCCTGGGCGGTTCAGCGAGAACAGGCCTCGTTTCCCTGCTCATTTCCGCTGGCTGCCGTTTCCATGGGTTGGTTGTTGAACGTTCCCGTTCCTCAGCTTTTTTTGGGCCGAGGGAAGCGGACCGGGAGCATCCCAGTGACCCTGAGGCTGACAGGGCCGGGGACAGGAGGGTGGCACTGCCTGATCCCTGTGAGTCCTTTCCAGGTAGTTTTTATTTTTCAGGAATAGATGGGTTTGCTGTCACCAGGGAATGCTTTTTTTTAATTTTTTTTTTAATTCCCCATCTCAAAGCATCCCGGTGTCTCCAGCGGAATTGTTGACTGCGAGATTCGCTCTCCCCTCGCCTTGCACGGGGGGTTGTTGGCGTGGATACTGATTAATCATGCCCTAATTGATGGAAAACAGGGTTTTTTCCCTCAAAAGCAGCGCCCTGTGCTAAAGCAGCAGCAAAGTTTTGCTGCAGCTGTGGGTTTGTCTCCGTGCCGAAGCGATTTTCCCGTGCGTCTTTTACCCCCTTCCCCGGAGCATGATGAAGTTTAACTAATACTCACCAACATTCCTGATTGGGAGGCTTTGAGGGGAACAAAGTATCTTTATTTTCCTGGGCGAATTCCTGTCTCAAAGAATCGCGGAGAGTGGGCTCGCACGCTCCGCTCAGCTGCGTCTTGTTAGTAAACAAATCGCATTTTCCCATCAATTTACTAATGCTAATTGCCACTTCGAGGCTGCAGTCAGGTTTTGAGACAGAATTGCGCCTGGCCCGTTCATCCCAGCAGCTGTCCCTGAATGACACGGAATATTGATGTGGCTTTTGTTGGGAAAGGAGCTGGCTGTGGTGGCGGAGAGGAATTATCAACCTGATGATTTCTGAGTGGTGCTGCTGAAGAATTCCAGTGCCCAGGAAGTAAAAGCTTGACAGAGAGAGAGGGAGGAGGTGTTTTTGCAGCCCAGCAGAGCTGGGTTGTGTTGAGGATGAAGGGTCTGGGCGCTGGGAGAGGTTTTCCCTCCCTCACCTCCGGCTCTCAATCCCTGATCCTTGTTGGCATCCAGCCGCTTTTCCCTCTGCTCCTCTGGGGCTGGGCAGCTTTGATCCCTCTGTCCTTGTGGGGTGGCTCTGGACGCTGCTGGGGAATCGCTCCTTTGTTCTCAGGACGTGGGAAAAACAGGGAGAAGCAGGAATGGTCCCTGTCCCAGCGCTGAAATGTACCTGGGCTGGAAATCCTGGGAGCCCCCGGCGTGTGTCCCAGTGCTCCGTGGTGTCGCTCCCGCTGTCCCAGTGTCAGTCCCACTGTCCCCAGTGTCACTCCCGGTGTCACTCCCGCTGTCCTGGTGTCACTCCCGCTGTCCCAGTGTCACTCCCCCTGTCCCGGTGTCACTCCCGCTGTCCCCGGTGTCACTCCCGCTGTCCCCGTGTCCCTCCCGCTGTCCCGGTGTCACTCCCGCTGTCCCCGGTGTCAGTCCCGCTGTCCCCGGCCTTCTCCCTCTGCCAAACGCCAAACAGCACTTTTGGATGGTGCTCTCGGCCTGGGCTGGCCTCTCTCAGGGGTCTGTGCTGGGGAGATGTGGAGCTCTGGGCAGGAAGGGACTGGGCAAAACCGGGATGGTTTCCAGGGGATTCACGAGAACACTGGGGCCAGGAAGTGAAGTGGATTCGAGGGCAGATCAGGGACAGAAAGTGAAGTGGATTTGAGGGCAGGTCAGGGCTAAAATGTGAAATGGATTTGGGAGCAGATCAAGGCTAGAAATCTGGAGCCCAGCATCGCTCTGGGTGTGGATGCAAATCCCTGGCCTCCAAATGAGCCGTTCTGTGCCCGCTTTGGGGACCTCTGTGGCAGAGGCGTGGCACCAGCCCGGGCACAGCCTGCTGATCCTGTTCCTGGCAGTGGCTGGACGCTCAGCACAGCCCAGGTGTGCCCAGGTGTGTGCCCTGCGCCTCTGCCCCTCTGTCCCTGCCTCCTCCAGAACTACACCCAGCATCTCCCTGCTCCCCACATCCCCAGAGATCCTGCTCCAGACAGACTTCCTCCTCTTTTTTTGGGGGGACAGAGCCCTGGGAATGGAGCCGAGCACATCCCTGCCGTGCACCTTGCTGTGCCCTCGCCTCCTGGAGCAGAAACACCCCGGGACACGCTCACACTCACACACACTCCACTATATTTAATCCGCTGCTCCACGCCTCTCCCCAGGGAGAAGGCGAGAGAGCAAACATGTGCCAGGCGTTTGTTGCTCCGATTCCCCCGGGGTGAGCCTGAGGAGAGGATCCCTCTGCAGAGGTGAGAGGTGCTGCTGGCCAGGCTTTTCCTTGGGCGGGGATTCCTCTGTGTCAGGATCCAGCTGGAGAATCCTTGGGCAGGGGGCTGGATGCTGAGCGTCGTGCTGTGAGAAAGGAGATCCCTCTCCCGAGGTGTGTGGGGGCTTTTTGTTCCTCTCCCTCGGGAAAGTGTCAGGCAGGGGTGTTGCTGAGGGGAGCGCACGGTGCTTAAACAACAACAAAATTTTAAAAAGCCCAATGTAGCGACAAAACTCAATTAAACAGATCCGTGTTTTCTTCCAGACTGGTGCCAGGAGCAGAGGCCCAGTGACCACTGCCCCAGAGCTGCCCTGGAGGAGGGCAGCGGGCAGTGCTGGGTCTAGAAATGACCAGTCCAGCCCTTCACGGACATCCTGGTGCCCAGCACAACCCCATTCCTTCTCTCCCCATCTCCTCCAGAGCCAGAATCCCAAATCCAGCCCTTCATCCAGATCCTGGTGCCCAGCACAACCCCGTTCCTTCTCTATGTCTCCTCCAGAGCCAGAATCCCAAATCCAGCCCTTCATCCAGATCCTGGTGCCCAGCACAACCCCATTCCTTCTCTGTGTCTCCTCCAGAGCCGAATCCCAAATCCAGCCCTTCATCCAGATCCTGGTGCCCAGCACAACCCCGTTCCTTCTCTGTGTCTCCTCCAGAGCCAGAATCCCAAATCCAGCCCTTCCTGCATATCTTGGTGTCCAGCACAACCCCATTCCTTCTCTCCCCATCTCCTCCAGAGCCGAATCCCAAATCCAGCCCTTCCTGCACATCTTGGTGTCCAGCACAACCCCATTCCTTCCCTCCCCATCTCCTCCAGAGCCGAATCCCACAGCATCCATCCAGCCCTGCTGGCAGGGTGGGAGAGGCTCCCACAGCAGGGGCATTTTTGGGGCTGTCTGATCTCGTGAGGAGCGGTGGCACCTCCGAAACGAGCCAGAGCCGTCCTGATGCACCGTTCCTGCCACTCGGGAGCCTCTCAACAGGTCCCGCGCCTCGCTTCGAGGTTTGTGCAGCCGTGGCAGGAACGAGGGCAGCCGGTGAGGCCTCGGAGCGTTTGTGCCTGAATTGCTGCCAGCGAGGAGGCAGCCGCGGGATCGCCGTTCCCTCTCAGCCGTCAGCACCCTTCCTCCGCTCGGCAGGGAGCTGATAATGGCTTGTTTGTGCCTTCCCCACGCCGGGGAGAGCGCTGGGAGCAGGCTGGGGTGGGAGCAGGCGTGCGGCAGGAGCTGTCAGGCTTCCCCTCCTGGTAGACAGCAATAATTAGTGGCTGGAGGCAGCGCGGGTGCAGAGTGAGTTGTTTTCTCCTCACCCCGAGGGGAAATCTCTGCGTGGGACTCTGATGCAGCTCCCTGCAGCGGCTTCGAGCCGGGGGATCCCTTCTTCACCTGGAGTCTGTTCCCTTTTCCCTCCCCTCTGGCTCCAGGATTGGCTCGGGGCAGGACCGAGCTGAACCGTCAGCCTCTCCCTGCTGGGGGATTGCTGCCGCTGCGGGGATGTGTGCCATTATTCATTTATTCTTTCATCTCCACGGCCTTTTCCGTGCACCCCAGAGGGTTCGTGGCAGTGCTGCGATGCCTTGGGCTGGATACCTGGAGCAGAGGCTAGACAGGGAATAAAATAGGTGGGAATAAAGGCCTTTGACAGATTGGGCAGTGCTGGAGCCTCGCAGGGGCTGCACCCGAGATGGAGACAGTTTTTTAGGTTTGGTCTATTTGCATGTCAGGGGTTAATTGTCCAATTACAGCTTCAGGTAATGAAGTTGCATTCCCCCACTTTGCTCCTCTCCAATTCCCTTTTGTTTTCACTGTTCAGGCCGTGGTGGTGACCTTGGTTCTCAGGCCTGGCAGGATTGCTTTGTCTGCCCCAACTGCCAGGAGAGCTTACTCAGAATTAAACACTAATCCAACACAGGATCTGAAAAACATAAAAGCTAAAACTTAAGGCATCAGCTGGAGAGAGAGCAGGGCTTTGCAGAGCTCCATCCCCGCTCCCTCCAGGAGCCGCGGCCGCTTCGCTTCCCGCTGATCTGTTGTGTGGGATGGCTGGCTCTGAAAATAGCCACCTTCCTTCCCTCCTGGCACTGCGACGTGTCTTTCTTCCCAGTCTGACGTGTGTTAAATCTGGTCTGGTTCTTCGTGGTGACGGTGGAGAACGGGTGGGATAAACACGGAATTCGCTCCCGGGGCCGGACGGCCGCGGCGCCGGCGGGGACGTGGCGGCGTTTGGGCAGTGCTGTGTGTCCTGCTGCACGCAGGGAGTGGGGAATCCCGGAGCTGGGTCCCTTTGCTGAGCCTGGCCCCTGCTCCCCAGCCAGCAGGGAAGTTTTCCAGCAGCTGCGCTGGGAGTCGCTTGACCTTCCGGAGGTTTTGGTGCTGGGAAAAGCCCCCAGAGCTGACACGGAGCCGAACGCCAGCGTTGTCGGCCTCCCTCTGCAGCATTACCTGCTTGGACAGCAGTCACGGGAACAGAGCTGGAGCGGAATTCCTTCCTAAATCCAGGCTCTTGACAGGAGTTCAGTGAGATGGGGCTGTGGGGAGCCCCTGGCAGGGGATGGCACCGGGGCTGTCCTCAGAAACCTCCTGACCTGCTCTTGGTTCTGGCACAGCCTTGTCAGTGACCACAGTGACTGGAGCAGGGGCAGCCAGACACAGTCCAGAGCTGGATCTTTATTATTGTGATGATATTACTATTATTATTATTATTATTATTATTATTAATGCTGCCACTGCTGGGTGCTGCAGCACGCGCCTGCCTGTACAATAGTAGCTGAACGTTCATTCTTCTGCTTCCCCGTGTTCCTGTGGCTGCCACGCATGACTAAGGAGCAAAAACAATCTAGTGAGTGACTCATCCCTCCAGGGAAGGTGGGATGGGAGCAGCAGGAGACAGCCAGCATGGAAACAGCATCCACGGGGAGCTGCGCTGGGCTGCAACAAAGCCTTTGGCCATCCTGGCTCGTAGCAGGAGTAATTAAGATCGGAGCATTTTCGCGACGAGGCGGTTTAGTTAAAACGTAAAATCTGCTGGCCCTTGGCCCGTGGGTTTGTCTGGGTTCTCAGCTGAGTTTTGGATGGAAGGGGGAAGGAGATCTCAGGAGGAACGAGGTGCTGCTGCGGCCTGTCACCACGGTGTGCCCCAGCTGCTTCTCTCCGGTGGCTCCCGGTGCCCCAGACCGTGCCCTGGGCTGTTGGGCACCCCTGCACGTCCCCAGGGCGGTGGCACCTGGGCCTTGAGTGTCCCTTTCCTTTCTCTTGCAGATCAATGAGCTCAGCAATGTTCCCGTCCCCGTCATGTTAATGCCCGATGACTTTAAAGCCTACAGTAAGATTAAGGTGGACAATCATCTATTCAACAAGTAAGTAACAGCTTCCCGACCCCTCTGTGCTCAGAGCTCTGCAGACTGGCCCGGGGGAGGCCTCCTGGGTCGTTCCCAGCTGCGTTGCCAGGAGGATCCGGCGTGGCTGGACACGAGCCCCTGCCCTGTGCCCTGCCCAGACCCCTGGACAGGCCCTGGTGGGGTCAGTCTGCCCCTGAACGCTCTGTGCTGGTGGGTTTCCATCCTTTGGGGGATGAAACTGTTCACAGGAGGCAGCTCTGCGGCTGTGCTGTGCTCGTGGAATCTCTCTGGGGTTATCCTAGCTGGGGTTATCCCTGTCTCCTTCTCCCGAAAAATCCATTTTTGGGAGCTGTTTTGAAGTCGTGGTTGTGGCTGGTGCTCAGTGCTGCACTCTGCACCGCGGCTCTGCAGTGCTCCCCGATGAATCCTTTGTTTTCCCCCAGTTTCACAGGGATCAGCTTTGCAGAGTGGGAGGTGATGGGAGAGTTTGTCTCCCCTGGCACGCACAGCGTGCGGGATCTGCTCTTCTCCTCCGGAGATCCGAGCTCCCCACGTGTGGCTGCCAGGGTTTCTCATCCAGAAGGAGCTGCCAGATTCTCCCACTGTGTCCAAGCAGGACCAAACTCTGCTCCTCTCCCTCCAGGCAGGATCAAGGCTGTGGGAGGAGCAGATGCAGCTCCCTGGGTGACGGGGAATGCTGTCATTGTCCCCTGTCCTGTGCCTGGGGACAGCAGAGCCAGCCTGGAGCCGTCCCCCCTCTCCTGGCTGCTGTGGCTGAGCTGGTTCGGGGGCGTTGTGATGGGATGTGAACCCAGAGCCCAGCCTCTGCTCCTGCAGCTCTTCCTGGTGTGCAGGGACAGCGGGGACACCGTGTGCAGGGACAGTGGTGACACCAGGTACAGTCACAGCTGTGTGACACCAGGTACAGTCACAGCTGTGTGACAGTGTGTGCAGGGACAGTGGTGACACCATGTGCAGTCACAGCTGTGTGACAGTGTGTGCAGGGACAGTGGTGACACCGTGTGCAGGGACAGTGGTGACACCGTGTGCAGTCACAGTGGTGACACCGTGTACAGTCACAGCTGTGTGACACTGTGTGCAGTCACAGCTGTGTGACAGTGTGTGCAGGGACAGTGGTGACACCATGTGCAGTCACAGCTGTGTCACATGGTGCAGGGACAGTGGTGACACCATGTGCAGTCACAGCTGTGTGACAGTGTGTGCAGGGACAGCTGTGTGACATTGTGCAGTCACAGCTGTGTGACAGTGTGTGCAGGGACAGTGGTGACACTGTGTGCAGGGACAGTGGTGACACCAGGTACAGTCACAGCTGTGTGACATGGTGCAGGGACAGTGGTGACACTGTGTGCAGTGACAGTGGTGACACCAGGTACAGTCACAGCTGTGTGACATGGTGCAGGGACAGCGGGGACACCGTGTGCAGTCACAGCTGTGTGACAGTGTGTGCAGGGACAGTGGTGACACCAGGTACAGTCACAGCCGTGTGACACCGTGTGCAGGGACAGTGGTGACACCGTGTGCAGTCACAGCTGTGTGACACTGTGTGCAGGGACAGTGGTGTCACCATGTGCAGTCACAGCTGTGTGACACCGTGTGCAGGGACAGCTGTGTGACATTGTGCAGGGACAGTGGTGACACCATGTACAGTCACAGCCGTGTGACATGGTGCAGTGACAGTGGTGACACTGTGTACAGTCACA
Source organism: Delichon dasypus (assembly GCA_037837765.1). Classification (NCBI taxonomy): domain Eukaryota; kingdom Metazoa; phylum Chordata; class Aves; order Passeriformes; family Hirundinidae; genus Delichon; species Delichon dasypus. Next base: position 1,825,405 of record JBBAXF010000030.1, on the reverse strand, counting down.
GCCGTGTGACAGTGTGTGCAGGGACAGCTGTGTGACATTGTGCAGGGACAGTGGTGACACCAGGTACAGTCACAGCTGTGTGATATTGTGCAGTGACAGTGGTGACACCAGGTACAGTCGCAGCCGTGTGACACCGTGACAAAGCCCCCGAGGAGGGGCACAGGCAGCAGTGGTTCCCTCAGGGCTGTCCTGGCAGCGGGGCACTCTCCTCGCTCACCATCCCGTCCCCTCCTGGCTGGGAGGATCCTGCGGAATCCCCGGGACAGGTGGAGTTTGTGGGAGCGAGGGCCCAGCAGGGCTGGGATGTCCCCGGGCCTGGCAGGGAGGTGGAGCCGGTGTGGAGTTGGATTTCAGTGCTGCTCACACTGACAGACGGGAACACCCCGAGGTCTGATCAGAAACCCGATTTACTGAGCGTTCAAAGCGTTTATGGAGCGTTTTTCTTGTATGGCACTTACACAGGGCTTCTATTTATGGTGAGAGTTTCTCCTTGATTATGACATCAGTTCCTTGGTGATCATTCCAAAGTTTCACAAATGGTTTTTGGTCACTTCTACCCCAGGGATCCTTTATCTGTGTCTCCCACGGTTTCTGCTCCAGGCTCCTTTGTCAGTTCCATAATATTGTATATTCCATTATATATCCCGGGATACCAGGCTCCTTTATCAGTCCCATTATATTATATATCCCAAGATACCAGGCTCCTTTATCTGTTCTATTATATTATATATCCCAAGATACCAGGCTCCTTTATCAGTCCCGTTGTACTCTCTGCTTCTCTCCCCACACACACACACCTCTCTTCTCTACCCTGCCCTAGGGAGAACCTGCCAAGCCGCTTTAAATTCAAGGAGTATTGTCCACTGGTGTTCCGGAACCTCCGGGAGAGATTTGGGATCGATGACCAGGACTACCAGGTATCCTCTCTTCCCTTGCTAGGCCAGAGCTGCCACCCTGGCAGAGAAACCGTGGTGTTAAACATTGCTGCCAGCAGCTTTTCTGGGTTTATAATTGAGTGGTTCCGCCACAGCCACAGCAGTGGAGGGGATCTTGGTGTGCCAGTAGGAGGAGAAGGTGATCCCTGCTCCCAAGGCTTGAAAGGAGGGCACAGGTGGCTGTGGACAGGCAGGAGCTGGAGGATAACAACGATCCAGCGTGGAATACCTGCAAGGAAAACCAGTCTGTGGTGTTTGTACAGATTCAGGTGAATCTGCTGCCTTCAGCCCAGTGGCTGTTGTTATTTGGGTGTATCAAGGTGGCTCCTGCTTTGGGATACACCCCATAATGCCAGAGGCGCTGGTTTTCTTGGAGAGGAGTCTGCTGTAACACTGCTGGGCTCAGCTCTGGGGACAGGGAGATGGCACAGCTCCGGCTGCTGCAGCAGGGCCACCCTTGCTCACCCAGCTCCGAGCTCCGGGCAGGGAGATCACAGAGAGAACAGCCAGGGAATCCAGTGTGAGCAGGGAGATCACAGAGAGAACAGCCAGGGAATCCAGTGTGAGCAGGGAGATCACAGAGAGCAAAGAATCCAGTGTGAGCAGGGAGATCACAGAGAGAACAGCCAGGGAATCCAGTGTGAGCAGGGAGATCACAGAGAGCAAAGAATCCAGTGTGAGCAGGGAGATCACCCAGAGAACAACCAGGGAATCCAGTGTGAGCAGGGAGATCACAGAGAGCAAAGAATCCAGTGTGAGCAGGGAGATCACCCAGAGAACAACCAGGGAATCCAGTGTGAGCAGGGAGATCATACAGAACAGAGAATCCAGTGTGAGCAGGGAGATCACAGAGAGAACAGCCAGGGAATCCAGTGTGAGCAGGGAGATCATACAGAACAGAGAATCCAGTGTGAGCAGGGAGATCACAGAGAGAACAGCCAGGGAATCCAGTGTGAGAAGGGAGATCACAGAGAGCAAAGAATCCAGTGTGAGCAGGGAGATCACACAGAGCAAAGAATCCAGTGTGAGCAGGGAGATCACAGAGAGAACAGCCAGGGAATCCAGTGTGAGCAGGGAGATCACCCAGAGAACAGCCAGGGTGTCAGGGAGCTGAGATGTCCCCAGCACTCGGTGACAGAGCGGGCAAGGTGCCAGGGGCATCCCCTGGAGCACTGTGAGTGCAGAGGCACGTGGGGGAGGCTGCAGCTCCCTGCTCCCTCCACCTGCTCCCTGTGTACCTGGAGCAGGGCTGGTCCCACGCTGCTTCCCCTGTGCCACCCTCCCAACACCTGGTGTATCGTTTACACCCCCCTCTCGTTCCGAGGGATCGCTTCCCCCATCTCCCGGCTGCTTTGGCGTTTTTTAAAAAAGTGTCCAGCTGGAAGAGAAAACGTTAATTGAGCTGAATTCGGCTTAAAATGTGATGGCTGAGTTTAACACCCCAGCTGTGGGAGAGGTGGGAGTGACAGGAAGGGAGCGCAGCGCTGTGGGTTTGGTGATGCTCTGTGTGGTCACGATTTCTGCTTCCCAGCTCCGGAGGAAAAGCTCTGTGGTTTTGAGGTGAGGGCTGATTAAACTGCCTGGCACAGACCCCTTTGCAAATGTCAGCGAGCAGCAAAAGGGGATTTTTCTGCTTGCCTTTCTTTTCCTGACGCTCTCTAAAGCTGTTGGCAGCAGCAGAGTTTTTCCCCTGCTTCATTAAAGTTTTAAAAGCTTTAAATGCTTCGTTCTGAAAGGAAACCTCTGGGCTCGCTTGCAGCATGACGTGGTAAATCTCTCTCAGAGCAGGCTCCCTCTGCTGCCAGAGCTGAGCGAGGGGGGCACAGCGGTGCCACAGTCACCTAAAACAAAACAAATTACCCAGCCCAGAAATGCTGGAAAACTCGCTGAGGATCGCCCTTGGTGCTGCTGTGTTTCAGAGCCCTCCCCACGTGTGATAAGGAAATGCTGCTGGGAGGTTGTTGGGTGATAAAGTGACTTCTGGGCAGGTGGAGGGCACAGACAGGGGACAGCCCGGCCTGAGGTGTGAGCAGCAGTGGCTGGTGCTGAGGGAGGAGCTCGCAGCAGGCACAGCTCCTGGGGAGAGGCAGCAGAGCAAAGAGCTGGTGGTGTGGCTCAGGGAATTGATCCCTGCAGTTTTCCTGGGGTTTTCCAGCCCTGCTGCACTGCCTGGTTGCTAAGGGTGGAGACAGGGATCTAAAGGCAGATGCTGCTGGTTGTCAGAAGAGCAGCCAAGCTATTTATACTCATCTTGTACGTCTGAGGGTAAGAATAGCAGAGCCTGAGGGGGCTTTTGGTGCAGGATGACCTGTGGAGAATCCCCAGACGCCGAGACTTCGGCCAGACCGAGCTGCTTTTGGATGGAAAAGCCATTTCAGTTCTTTTGGTCCGGTTTTCCTGAAGCCTTAGAAATATCCTGATTGTTGTTAAATCCCCAAGAGGAGATGCTGAGAACTCTTGGCCTGTGCATCCTACATCTCTAAAAACCCTGCAGTAAACAACGCCTTCCAAAAACACCCGCCAGGTGTTGGATCAAAACCTGCCAGGGCTTCAGGTGGAAGCCCTAAAAATATGTGCAGACTTTGAAACAACTGGGTTTTACCCTCAGCAGTGCCAGACCTGGAGTTCACAGAGCTGATCCTGGGCAACCCTGCTTCCCTGAGCTGCTCAGGGAATTCCTGTGGGGCTGATCGTGCTTCCCTGAGCTGCTCAGGGAATTCCTGTGGGGCTTTCCCTGCTTCCCTGAGCTGCTCAGGGAATTCCTGTGGGGCTTTCCCTGCTTCCCTGAGCTGCTCAGGGAATTCCTGTGGGGCTTTCCCTATTTCCCAGAGCTGCTCAGGGAATTCCTGTGGGGCTTTCCCTGCTTCCCTGAGCTGCTCAGGGAATTCCTGTGGGGCTTTCCCTGCTTCCTGGAGCTGCTCAGGGAATTCCTGTGGGGCTTTCCCTGCTTCCTAGAGCTGCTCAGGGAATTCCTGTGGGGCTGATCCTGCTTCCCAGAGCTGCTCAGGGAATTCCTGTTGGGCTTTCCCTGCTTCCCAGAGCTGCTCAGGGAATTCCTGTGGGGCTTTCCCTGCTTCCTGGAGCTGCTCAGGGAATTCCTGTGGGGCTTTCCCTGCTTCCCAGAGCTGTTCAGGGAATTCCTATAGGGCTTTCCCTTCTTCCCTGAGCTGCTCAGGGAATTCCTGTGGGGCTGATCCTGCTTCCCTGAGCTGCTCAGGGAATTCCTGTGGGGCTTTCCCTGCTTCCTAGAGCTGCTCAGGGAATTCCTGTGGGGCTTTCCCTGCTTCCCTGAGCTGCTCAGGGAATTCCTGTGGGGCTTTCCCTGCTTCCCTGAGCTGTTCAGGGAATTCCTGTGGGGCTGATCCTGCTTCCCTGAGCTGCTCAGGGAATTCCTGTGGGGCTTTCCCTGCTTCCCAGCACCACTCAGAGCATTCCTGTGGGTCTTTCCCTATTTCTCTGTACAGCTCAGGGCATTCCCAGCCTCACCCGAGTATATCCTGTGGGGCTTTCCCTATTTCCCAGTTCTGCTCAGGGAATTCCCAGCCTCATCCACGCGTGTCCGTGGGTCTGGCCCTATTTCCCGGAGCTGCTCAGGGCATTCCTGTGGCTCTGGCCCTATTTCCTAGTACAGCTCAGGGCATTCCCATCCCCAGCCGTGTGTGTCCGTGGGTCTTTCCCTATTTCCCAGTACAGCTCAGGGCATTCCTGTGGCTCTGGCCCTATTTCCCAGTACAGCTCAGGGCATTCCCATGCGTGTCCGTGGGTCCGGCCGTGCTGCCGAGCGCGGTGCCGGCCGCTGCCGCCGTGCCCACGCCGCACGTGTCCGTGTGTCCCGCAGAACTCGGTGACGCGCAGCGCGCCCGTCAACAGCGACAGCCAGGGCCGCTGCGGCGCGCGCTTCCTCACCACCTACGACAGGAGGTTCGTCATCAAGGCCGTGTCCAGCGAGGACGTGGCGGAGATGCACAACATCCTCAAGAAGTACCACCAGGTACGGTGAGTCCGGAGCTGGGGTTCGCGGCCTGCGCGGGGGGTTTGTGCAGGAAAGCGGGTCCTGAGGGTGGGAGGGACGGGGATCTGGGACAGGGATCTGGGACAGGGATCTGGGACAGGGATCTGAGGGGTAAAAATCTGAGGGACAGGGATCTGAGGGACAGGGATCTGAGGGACAGGGATCTGAGGGGTAAAAATCTGAGGGGCGGGGATCTGGGACAGGGATCTGAGGGACGGGGATCTGAGGGGAAAAAATCTGAGGGACGGGGATCTGAGGGACAGAAATCTGGGACAAAAATCTGAGGGACAGAAATCTGGGACAGAAATCTGAGGGGTAAGAATCTGAGGGGCAAAAATCTGAGGGACAGGGATCTGAGGGACAGAGATCTGGGACATAAATCTGAGGGACAGAAATCTGGGACAGAAATCTGAGGGGTAAGAATCTGAGGGGCAAAAATCTGAGGGACAGGGATCTGAGGGACAGAGATCTGGGACATAAATCTGAGGGACAGAAATCTGGGACAGAAATCTGAGGGGTAAAAATCTGAGGGGAAAAAATCTGAGGGACGGGGATCTGAGGGACAGAAATCTGGGACAAAAATCTGAGGGACAGAAATCTGGGACAGAAATCTGAGGGGTAAAAATCTGAGGGACAAAAATCTGGGACAGAAATATGAGTGGTAAAAATCTGAGGGGATAAAATCTGAGGGACAGGGATCTGGGACATAAATTTGAGGGCTAAAAATCTGAGGGGCAGAAATCTGGGACAAAAATCTGAGGGACAGAGATCTGGGACATAAATCTGAGGGACAAAAATCTAAGGGACGAATGTCTGAGGGATAAAAATCTGGGGGACAACCCAGCAGCTGTTTGTGGTGCTGAGCCCCTTCCCAGCTCATCCTGGCCCTTGTGTCAATAATTGATGGATCCCTGGTGGCTCAGAGCTGCAAACGGGCTCCTCATCCGCTGCCTCAGACTTTCCAGAGGGGCTGGAGAGGAGCTGGGAAGTGGGGGCAGAGTGGGACAGCTGGAAATGTCCTGGTGCATGTCCTGGTTCCAGCCCATGTGCGCCAGAGCAGGGGGGGTTTTACAGGCCCCGAGTTCCAGGCACACCGAGGTGACCACGGGAAGTGAAACTGGGCAGAGCCAGCGCACGCCTGGCCTGTCACAGCAGAGTGGACACGCACCCAGAGTCACAGAATCCCGGGAGAACCGGGCTGGAGAAACCCTGGAGATCTCCCAGCTCCACACACACACAGAATCCCAGGAGAACTGGGCTGGAGAAACCCTGGAGATCTCCCAGCTCCACACACACACACAGAATCCCGGGAGAACTGGGCTGGAGAAACCCTGGAGATCTCCCAGCTCCACACACACACACAGAATCCCAGGAGAACTGGGCTGGAGAAACCCTGGAGATCTCCCAGCTCCACACACACACAGAATTCCAGGAGAACTGGGCTGGAGAAACCCTGGAGATCTCTCACTCCACACACACACAGAATCCCAGGAGAACTGGGCTGGAGAAACCCTGGAGATCTCCCAGCTCCACACACACACAGAATCCCGGGAATTGCTGGAGGAGCCTTGGAGATCTCCCAGCTCCACACACACACAGAATCCCGGGATTTGGTGGAGGAGCCTTGGAGATCTCCCAGCTCCACACACACACAGAATTTCAGGATTTGCTGGAGGAGCCCTGGAGATCTCCCAGCTCCACACACACACAGAATCCCGGGATTTGGTGGAGGAGCCTTGGAGATCTCCCAGCTCCACACACACACAGAATTCCAGGATTTGCTGGAGGAGCCCTGGAGATCTCCCAGCTTCACACACACACAGAATCCCAGGATTTGCTGGAGGAGCCCTGGAGATCTCCCACTCCACAGGCCATGGGCAGGATGGTGCTCCTGGCTCAGCTTGCTCATGGAATGGGATTCTCTCCCCTCTCTCTCCATCCCTTGAGGCCCCAGGAGTGTCCCAAGCCTCCTTTCCTCTCCCATCGGTGCCAGGTGCCTTTGCTGTAGCACTGGCTGAGTTTGTGTCTGGTCAGAGCTGGCTTTGTGTGACACAATGTGAAGTTTTCAACTTCTTTTCTTCTCTTAGAGCCGGGGTTAAATGCTCGGGAGATGCCGTTCATGTTCGGGCTCAGATGTTTATTAATTTTAATTTAATTATAGCACGGTCTCACGAGTTGTGAGTTCTGGCTAGCAAAGTGGAAAATGGCTGTGTCTATCTCTGTACAAGGCCTTTTAAGCACAAACTGTCCAATTGTGAGATGACACCTAAATTATTTTACTTTTAACCCAATAACCAAACACCCCTGGCCCGCAATGTGGATTTTTCAAAAAACCACCCAGACCCATGAAGAGGAAGGTGAAAAAAGTAGAACTGGCCTACACCCTAAATCCTCCATCTCCCTTTATATATCTATTCCTATATTCTAAACCCTTGAACTCTGGGTTTTGCACCCTGTGACATCACACACTCCCATCCAAACCGCACCCCCGCCATCCCGGTGCCGTCCCTCGATTTTGGGATCCCGTTCCACGGCCTCAGGTCAATGCAGCGTTCTCTTGGGGGGGCTCAGTGCCTGTGAGCACACAAACCCCAAACCCCTCGGCGCCCGGGGTTCCAGCACAACCCTTTCCCCTCGGTGCTGTGCCGCAGTTCATCGTGGAGTGCCACGGGAACACGCTGCTGCCGCAGTTCCTGGGCATGTACCGGCTCACCGTGGACGGCGTGGAGACCTACATGGTGGTCACCAGGAACGTCTTCAGCCACAGGCTGACCGTGCACAGGAAATACGACCTGAAGGTGAGGCTCTGCGGGAAATGGGGGCTCCTCTGGAACCCCCCGCCTTGGCCGGGGTTGGCTCCGAGGATCAGCTTTTGGGGGGCTGTGGGTGGAGATTCCGGCTCAGTTTGTTCCCCTCGTCCCAGGAGATCGCCGCAGTGGGGCTGAGCGCTGATTTTAAACGTGCTTTCGTTGTTTTCCTGCATGGAGAAATTAAGAGGTGCCCATAAATTAATTGGGAATATAGCCCATAGTGCAGTAATGATGTTTTCTTTATTTGTTTTGCTTTCATTGCTTTCCTGCATGGAGATATTAAATGGTGTCAGTGAATTAATTGGGAATATGGCCCTTAGTGCAGTAGTGATATTTTCTTTATTTGTTTTGTTTTCCTGCACATAGAAATTAAGAGGTGTCCATAAATTAATTTGGAATATGGCCCATAGTGCAGTAATGATATTTTCTTTATTTGTTTTGTTTTCCTGCACAGAGAAATTAAGAGGTGTCCATAAATTAGTTGGGAATATGACCTTTAGTGCAGTAATATTTTCTTTATTTGTTTTACTTCCATTGTTTTCCTGCATGGAGAAATTAAGGGGTGTCCATAAGTTAGTTGGGAATATGGCCCATAGTGCAGTAGTGATGTTTTCTTTATTTGTTTTGTTTTCCTGCATGTAGAAATTAAGAGGTGTCCATAAATTAATTGGGAATATGACCTTTAGTGCAGTAATATTTTCTGTGTTTGTTTTGCTTTCATTGCTTTCCTGCATGGAGATATTAAATGGTGTCAGTGAATTAATTGGGAATATGGCCCATAGTGTAGTAGTGATGCTTTCTTTATTTGTTTTGTTTTCCTGCACGTAGAAATTAAGAGGTGCCCATAAATTAATTTGGAATATGACCTTTAGTGCAGTAATATTTTCTTTATTTGTTTTGCTTTCATTGTTTTCCTGCATGGAGAAATTAAGTGGTGTCCATAAATTAATTGGGAATATGGCCCATAGTGCAGTAATGATACTTTCTTTTTTTTTGTTTTTTTTCCTGCATGGAGAAATTAAGAGGTGTCAGTGAATTAATTGGGAATATGACCTTTAGTGCAGTAATGATATTTTCTTTATTTGTTTTACTTTCATTGTTTTCCTGCACGTAGAAATTAAGTGGTGTCTATAAATTAATTTGGAATATGACCTTTAGTGCAGTAATATTTTCTTTATTTGTTTTGCTTTCATTGTTTTCCTGCATGGAGAAATTAAGAGGTGCCCATAAATTAATTGGGAATATGGCCCATAGTGCATAATATTTTCTTTATTTGTTTTGTTTTCCTGCACGTAGAAATTAAGAGGTGTCCATAAATTAATTGGGAATATGACCTTTAGTGCAGTAATGATATTTTCTTTATTTGTTTTGCTTTCATTGTTTTCCTGCATGGAGAAATTAAGTGGTGTCCATAAATTAATTGGGAATATGGCCGATAGTGCAGTAGTGATATTTTCTTTATTTGTTTTGTTTTCCTGCATGGAGAAATTAAGAGGTGTCCATAAATTAATTTGGAATATGACCTTTAGTGCAGTAATGATATTTTCTTTATTTGTTTTGCTTTCATCGTTTCCCTGCATGTAGAAATTAAGAGATGCCCATAAATTAATTGGGAATATGGCCCATAGTGCAGTAATATTTTCTTTATTTGTTTTGCTTTCATTGTTTTCCTGCGTGGAGAAATTAAGTGGTGTCCATAAATTAATTTAGTGCAGTAATGATATTTTCTGTGTTTGTTTTGCTTTCATTGCTTTCCTGCGTGGAGATATTAAATGGTGTCAGTGAATTAATTGGGAATATGGCCCTTAGTGCAATAATGATATTTTCTTTAATTTTTTTTTCTTTTTCCTTTATCAGGGCTCAACAGTATCCAGGGAAGCAAGTGACAAAGAGAAGGTATGGAGCCATCCCTGCCAGCCTTTCCTTTCTCCTGGGATGAATCCCTCAAAAAATGGGTTGAATCCCTCAAAAAAACCTCGAAAAATGGGTTAAATCCCTCAAAAAACCTGAGGAAAATGGGATGAATCCCTCAAAAAACCCTAAGAAAATGGGTTGAATCCTGCAAAAGAGCCTCAAAGAATGGGTTAAATCCCTCAAAAAACCCTCAGAAAATGGGTTGAATCCATCAAAAATCCCTCAAAAATGGGTTGAGTCCCTCAAAAAACCCTCAGAAAATGGATTGAATCCCTCAAAAAATGTGTTGAATTTTTTCCTCAAATCTTTAGGGAGTGAGGCTTTTTTTGTTTTGGTTTGGTTTTTTCTTCCCCAAACCTTCACCCCTTTCCCCCCACAGTCAGTAGCCAAGAAAATGAATTTCTCTTTGATTCCGGGAGCTGCTTGGAGCACCCCTGGCCCAGCTGTGCGGTTTTTAAAGCTGACCTGCTCCACGTCTCCCTCGAGCTTCCCTGCAGGATTCCCTGGCAGTTCCTGAGCTCTCCCTGATGCCTTTTCCATCTGTCTCAATTTGTAAAGACAGGTGTTTGCAGGGAAATCCAGAGCTTCCCTTGGAATGGAGAACGTGAACGCCCTCCCTCCGAGTTGTGATGGGTTTGAAATTAAGGGGCTGTCAGGCAAAGGTGTGGGAACAGGGATAACGGGTCTTGGCTAGGAATGTTAAAAATAGAAATGCAGTAGTACAAAAAAAACCAACAAACAAACAAGAGAAAATCCTAGAAACGCTGCCAGAGTCCGAGCACGACCTGCGAGCCTGTTGAGGGTGCAGGGAGCAGCGCAGATAAATCCTCCCGCAGTGCCAGCTGTGGCTCTGGGGGAGCAGAGATGATCCTGTGGAAGGAAGATGGCTCCGGTGTCCCTCTGGCAATGCAGTGCTCACAGGCTGTGCTGCTGCTCCCAATGCCAGCTTTTATCCAGCCGGGAATGCCGGGCTCCTCCCCTGGGCGGAGCATCTCCCCATGGATGATGGAATTGTCTCAGCCCTGCAGTGAGCCTGGATGGGCCAGGAGCAGCAGGGATCCCTGCAGGGAGGAGGGGTCCTGGAAGGGATAAAGAGCAGTGACACACCTGGTGTGACAGGAGATAAACCCAGAGCTATGAGGGATGGGTCCTGGAAAGGATAAAGAACAGTAACACACCTGGTTTAACAGTAGATAAACCCCAGAGCTATGAGGGATGGGTCCTGGAAGGGATGAAGAGCTCTGTCCCAGCTGGTGTGACAGGAGATAAACCCAGAGCTATGAGGGATGGGTCCTGGAAGAGATGAAGAACAGTGTCCCAGCTGGTTTAACAGTAGATAAACTCCAGAGCTGTGAGGGATGGGTCCTGGAAAGGATAAAGAGCGGTAACACACCTGGTTTAACAGGAGATAAACCCCAGAGCTGTGAGGGATGGGTCCTGGAAGGGATAAAGAACAGTAACACACCTGGTTTAACAGGAGATAAACCCCAGAGCTATGAGGGAGGGGTCCTGGAAGGGGTGAGGAGCTCTGTCCCAGCTGGTGTGACAGGAGATAAAACCAGAGCTGTGAGGGATGGGTCCTGGAAGGGATAAAGAGCAGTAACACACCTGGTTTAACAGGAGATAAACCCCAGAGTTACGAGGGATGGGTCCTGGAAGGGATAAAGAGCTCTGTCCCAGCTGGTTTAATAGAATATAAACCCCAGAGTTTTGAGGGATGGGTCCTGGAAGGGGCGAAGAGCAGTGACCCAGCCGGGTTTAACAGCTGCCCATTAACAGAACACACTCTCCCCCTTCCCCTGGAGTTACGAGGGGTGGGTTTTTCAAGAGATAAAAACACCTCCCCAGCCGGTTTCCGCTGACAGTAACAGGATTTTGGTTACACCTTACATTGCAGCCCAGGGCTCCATCCTCAGTGGGTGCTGGGGACAGCCCGGAGCGAGCAGAGGCGGTGGCACCCACACCCCGCTGCTCCCCGTGCCCCCCGCACCCCCTGGCAGCGGGGCTGGCGAATTTCACCTCAGGCTTTTCGTTGCAGGCCAAGGATCTCCCAACGTTCAAGGACAACGACTTCTTGAATGAGGGTCAGAAGCTGCATGTTGGAGAAGAGAGTAAAAAGAACTTCCTTGAAAAGCTGAAGCGGGACGTGGAGGTAGGTGTTTCCTGGGGGGGGCACGGTGTCACCGAGACACACAGAGCAGTCACACGCAGACGAGATTTCGCAAGGCAGGGCTCCTTCCGATCCCAGCTCACAGCTGAAAGCCGAGAGAAGAAGAGCCCCCTTTGTTTATTATTTTACTTTTTATACGTTTGTGGGTCCAGCAGAAGATTGGCTTTTTGGGGTTTCCACCCCTCAGCCTCAGTGGCCAGACCAATTGTCAGTTACAATTGTTTTCAGGTTAGAAATTGTCCTAGGGTGACTTTATGATGTTTGTATCCCCAATCCTCTGTTCTGTTTGTGCTGTACATTGAGTCCTGTGCCTTTCAGACTGGTTCTAAGAGCAAAGAGAAGCACGGAGTTTGTTTTGAGAAAACTGCCTGACTCCTCCACATTCTTCTGCAGACAGGGTGTTCAGGCTTGGAGAGACTGCAAGACAAAGATTTTTTTTTGCTTTTAGTTAGTTTCAGCTAGCTAGAGCAGAGAAGTTCCCTGGACTGGTTTTTTTCCTTTTTCTTGGAACTGTTTAAACCTGCTCTAGACTAAAAACCCAGAGGAGCACTGGGGGCTGCACCTGCAGCCCACCACGGCCTGGACCTCGGCATTTTCCAGCAGCGCCAGAAAAACTAAGACTGGTGAAAGACTGAGAGAAAAAGCTGAGCTCCACCCACGGCAAGGACTTTCTCAATTTGCCATCTCACTTCAGAAAGAGAAGTTTCATTGTTTCATATTATTCATTCTTTATACTTGTATGCACTTCATGTGTTTAGTAAAAGAGTTTTTTCCACTTTTCTCCAAAGAATTTTTTTTACCAGACCAGTTACAGGGAGAGGCCGCTTAAGTTTGCTTCCTTAGAAGGATCCTATACGGGAGTTTTCTCCCAAATTTGTCCCAAACCAAGACAGAAACATGCAAACAAAGGACAGAGAATGAAAAACAAAGGATTTGTTTATATTACTTCTGTGGGAAAGGTAGAAAGCTGCTCTGATATTCTACAGTAACTAAAAGATCGGACTCCATTTATGAAAATCAAAAGGCTGATAAAGAAACTCAGAAAAACCAGGGGAACAGCACAGCTCTGCCCTGTCTCCCGTCACTGCATCCTCGCTGCTGGCTGCAGGGCTGCAGCAGCGGCTGGAAATGGCTCCTGCCTGTAGAAATTGCTGCTTTCACTGTTGCCGACTTCTGCATGGTGTGCATAAATGTAGACAAGAGATCTCTGAGGCTGGGTTTTAGGAGATGAGGTTTATTGTAAGGGATGTGGGGGCCTTGCTCTGAGCTGCCAGGCTGCAGCTCGTGGTGAGACCTAGGGAATGGGGGAAGGGAGAGGTAGGGAGAGGAAATTCCAAGAGAGGGAAGTCCTCGGGAAAGGGTGCAAGCTAAGAGAGGCAAAGAGCAAAGAGTGAAGAGTGAAGAGCAAGGAGCAAAGAGTGAAGAGCAAAAGAGGCCGAGCCACCTTCGCAGCCCCCTTATCAGGGGTCTCGAGGTGGGCTGGAACAGGACTTGTGCCAATGGGGTTACAGAGACCTGATACTTCAGGGGAGGGGTGCAGGTGTGGGATGAACCATTGGGGGTGAGACAGAACATTCCATTTGACCTCTGGGTCTGGCTGCAGGTGACCTTCAGATGGTCACAGAACTGTTTTCCCAGACATCCAGTATCTAAACACATCTCAAACATCAAAACTTACTTTCAATTCTATCTCACACACAGGTTTCTCATTCTCAGAATACAGGCAATCATATTTATAGGGTTTCTTGGCTTCCTCCTCCCCAACACCTGCCTGCATCAGGGCCCCGCTGAGGGCCTGGGGAGCTCCTCTGGAGTCTCGGGAGGGTTTGGCTCTGCCTCCAGCCCTCGCCTGGGGAGGCTCTGCGGGGCAGAGCCCAGCGCTCCCCGCCCCGCGCCGCCCGCCTCACTGCCGCCCTTCTCCCAGTTTTTAGCGCAGCTGAAGATCATGGATTACAGCCTGCTGGTGGGCATCCACGACGTGGACAGGGCCGAGCAGGAGGAGATGGAGGTGGAGGAGAGGGCAGAGGACGAGGAGTGCGAGAACGACGGGCTGGGCGGGAACCCCATCTCCTCCTACGGGACCCCCCCCGACAGCCCCGGGAACCTCCTCAACTACCCCCGGTTCTTCGGGCCCGGAGAGTTCGACCCCTCCGTGGATGTGTACGCCATGAAGAGCCACGAGAGTGAGTGGGGGCAGCCAGGGAGGGCAGGGAGGGTGTGAGGAGCTGTGAGGGAGCTGGGGAGGGCAGGGAAGGTGTGAGGAGCTGGGGAGGAGCTGGGGAGGAGCTGGGGAGGGCAGGGAAGGTGTGAGGGAGGTGTGGAGGAAGGATGGAGGGCAGGGAGGGTGTGAGGAGCTGGGGAGGGCAGGGAAGGTGTGAGGGAGATGTGGAGGAAGGATGGAGGGCAGGGAGGGTGTGAGGAGCTGTGAGGGAGCTGTCGGGAAGCAGTGGAGCCAGGGAGGATGTCAGGGAGCTGTGGAGGAGCTGTGGAGGGCAGGGAGGGTGTGGGAGAGCTGTGGAGGAAGGATGGAGGGCAGGGGAGCTGTGGGAAGCTTTGGAGGAGCTGTGGAGGGCAGGGAGGGTGTGGGAGAGCTGTGGAGGAAGGATGGGGGACAGGAGGAAGGATGGAGGGCAGGGAAGGTGTGAGGGAGGTGTGGAGGAAGGATGGAGGGCAGGGAGGGTGTGAGGAGCTGTGAGGGAGCTGTCGGGAAGCAGTGGAGCCAGGGAGGATGTCAGGGAGCTGTGGAGGAAGGATGGGAAACAGGGGAGCTGTGGGGGGTTGTGGATGGGGGTGCCCAGGGACTGTTTTTGGAGCTGGCCATGCCCAGGGGCTGTTTTTGGAGGACAGGTTGAAGCTGGCTGTGCCCAGGGGCTGTTTTTGGAGGACAGGATGAAGCTGGCCATGTCCAGGGGCTGTTTCTGGAGCTGGCCATGCCCAGGGGCTGTTTCTGGAGGATAGGATGAAGCTGGCCATGCCCAGGGGCTGTTTCTGGAGCTGGCCATGCCCAGGGGCTGTTTTTGGAGGATAGGATGAAGCTGGCCATGCCCAGGGGCTGTTTCTGGAGCTGGCCATGCCCAGGGGGTCTGAGCCCCTCTGTGCCTTGCAGGTGCCCCCAGGAAGGAGGTTTATTTCATGGCCATCATCGACATCCTCACGCCCTACGACACCAAGAAGAAAGCTGCACACGCCGCCAAAACAGTGAAACACGGGGTGAGCCTGGCCTGGGTGGGGGGGCTCTGGGGTTTCAGCTCTGCAGCGTCTCCTGGGGGGTCCTGGTGCCTCCTGGATCTTGTGCCAGGGCGGGAACTCTGCAGTGCCCGTGCTCAGCCCTTCCCTGGCATCTCCTCAGGGTCAGGTTTTCCCTCTGGTTGGGATAATTCGTGTTTCCATCCCAGTTTGGGAGGTGCTGGAGGGATGGGACTGGCTGCAGGGTGACACCCTGGGGTCAGTTCTGTCCCCCTGGCCCTCCTGTCCCCTCTTATCCCCCCCATCCCCTCCATCCCCTCCCTGTCCCTGCTGTCTCCCCTGTCCTCCCTGTCCCCTCACTGTCCCTGTTGTCCCCTGCCTGCCCCCTCTCTGTCCTCTCCTTGTCCCCTCCAGGTGCCCCTCTCCCCTCCCTGTCCCCTCATTGTCTCTCTGTCCCCCTGCCCCTCCCTGTCCCCCCTTGTCCCCTCCTATCCCCTCCATCCCCTCCCTGTCCCCTCCATCCTCTCCCTGTCCTCTCTCTGTCCCCTCCTGTCCCCTCCCTGTCCCTGCTGTCCCCCCTGTCCTCCCTGTCCCGTCCCTGTCCCCTCCATCCCCTCCCTGTCCCTGCTGTCCCCCCTGTCCCCTCTGACCCCCCGTCTCTCCGCAGGCCGGCGCCGAGATCTCCACGGTGAACCCCGAGCAGTACTCGAAGCGCTTCAACGAGTTCATCTCCAACATCCTGACGTAGTGGCGCCGGGCCCGCAGCCGGCACCCAGGGGTGCTGCAGCCCGGCAGAGCTCATCCTCATCCTCATCCCCATCCCCATCCTCATCCTCATCCCCGTCCTCGTCCTCCCGGGAGCGCCCGGATCTCCAGAGCTGCTCGTTGGATTCCTTCCCTCCAGCGGAGCCAAGTGCTTTGTTGCAGCGCTGCTCTTCCCAGAGCGAGCTCTCTGCTCTGTGCCCTCAGCTCGGGGCCCGTGACGCGGTGGCACTGTCCCCAAAAAGCGTCACGGGCCGTGCCTGAGTCACAAACCACTCCTCCATTTTTTTGGGGTTTGTGTTTTTTTTTTCTTGTTTGTTTGTTTTTTGGTGGTTTTTTTTTTTTTTGTGTGTGTTGTTGTTGTTTTATTTGGACTGGCTTGGCCAGAAAAGACGAACGAAGCCCCTTTTTATTTCCCTCTCGGTAGGAATTGGAAGGAAAACAGCTCGCCGTTTCAAGGATGGAAAAACAGAACTCTGCTAAAAAGGAGGAGTTCGCTGAACTTTAGGTAAATTCAGACTGGGACACTTTATTCTTTTTTTTTTTTTGGTTAATTTAAGCAACGAAAAGAAAAGAAGAAAAAAAAAAAAAAACCACAACAACAAACTTTTTTTCTAACTGCACTTGATTTACGAGAAGGATGAGGGAAATGAACATCTACCAAAGATGATCTCTGAAACAAAACGAAAACAAAAGGTGTTAACTCCTAAAAACAACCAGTGTGCGAAGTGAGAGAGGCATTGACCAACCTCAGCTGGCCCTGTGCTCGGACCTGGGGTGATTTCAATTGCCCGGCTCTGAAGATTTCCTCAAAGGAAAAGAAACATTTTAAAAAAACAAAAACAAAACAAAAAGGCATTTTTTTGTCGATTTTGAGCCTCGTTTCCTCGGTCAGGAACGGCTCCGGGGTCACCATCGCAATCCTGCCAGTGTTAATGAGCTAATTAATTGTCCTGTCTTCCTTCCCCGCCGCAGGTACTTGAATCCCAGAGGTTCCCGGGTTGGGTTTTTTTTTTTCGGTGACGTTTTCGTTCCAAACCCGAACTGGCGCGGCGGGAATTGGCCTGGCTGCTCCAAACCCTCCTCGGGTGCTCGGGGTTCCTTTCCCAGCCCCTTCCCCGCGGGGTTTGGGGCGTCTGGAACCTCCGGAACGCTTTGGGACCCTTTCCCAGCCGAGCCCCTGGGCTTTGTGAGCTCTGCCGCGCGAGTCACGGAACTTTGGGGAATCTTTGTTTCGGGATTCGTTCGTTTCGTTGCCGTGGTTTTCGTTGGTTGGGTTTTAATTCCCTTTCGAAGCAGGATTTAGCGTTTTGAACAAACCTCTTTGCAGTTGGGAAACCGTGTTGCTTAATCTGCCTTGGAACTGTTTTTCACACATGCCTTTGTTTTTTTTGGGGAATAAGCTCTTGGGAATGTCTGTCCTGTGCTGTTGCCGTTTTTTTTCGGGGTTTTTCTTCTTTTTTTTTGTGCTGTGCGGAATTTTTTTGGTCCTTTTTGAGAGGTCACTGGTGCTCATCACATCCTGGTAATTCCCTTAAATTAACCCTGCCTCTGGGCTGGATTCTGAATGTGGGGTTGGGGTTGTTATTTCCGTTGCGGTTTTTATTTCCCCTTCTCCCCCTCCCCGTCTCCCATTCCTGACGTGAATCCTCGCACAGCTCTCAGCTCGGAGCCCCCGAGGGTGCACTGTAAATAGACTTGTGGAGAAATGAGAAATTAGGAGTCCTGATGGCGTTTGAGGGTTTTTGGTCGTTGCCCTTCGGCGTGGGACAAATTTCTGCTGCCCCTGTGGCGTGAGAGGCTGGAGGTGTGGAAAAGCCGCCACCCAAATACAGCTAAAAAAATACTTTTAAATTCTTTTTAAAGGGCATCATCAGCTTTGTTTTGTGGGCATTATGTTGGTTGCTTCTCTGTTAATGAGCACTTAAGTTTACTGCTAATTAGGGATTAAACACCAATCGCTTTTTATTCCTGACAGTTTAAGGCAAACAAACAAACAAACAAAAAAAAATCTGCGTTGAGTCCTCAACTTTGGCCTGGTAAGTTTGCCCTTCTCCTTTTGGGAAAAGTAGCTCGGAATAGAAATCGGCTATTAAAAAAATAAATGAAGTGGAGGAAAAAAAAATGAATGAATGAAGAGGAGAAGAAGGGAGGAGCAGGGAGCAGGAGCGGGGTGAACACCACAGCGCAAACCCAGAGCGAGTGAAAATGGCACAAATCCTCCTCCAGGGAACCCCAGAACAACAAAAACAGAACCAAACCCCCCCAAAACTCTGGGAATTCCTGCAGAAATCCCCCCGGGACTGTGAGAGCAGGGAATGTTTCCTTATTCCAGGCTCCTGCTGGGGTTAAATTCGGCCGTGATCCCTCCCTCCGTCGCCGTCCCTTGTGCTGCCATAACGTAGAAAGTGATAAATGCAATTTTCTCACCCGGTGATGTGTTACCCACCTTTGTAACTTGGATTTTTTTTTTTCCTGTACATTGTTTACATTTGGAGAAGTAGCGTTAACCTTCAAAAATCGCTAATTGTTTTTTGTTTCTAGACAGTATTTTTTATTACCAGGACGAAGAAGTGAAGCTGCAAATATTTGCTTTGGTTTTTTTTTTTTTAAAAAAAAGGGATTTTTTTCCCCCCTTTTCAGCTTGTTTTCTTTTTGTTCCGTTGGGTTTTGGTTTTGCTTTTTTTTTTTTCCTTTTAAATCTTGTTTTAGGTCACTTTTTTTAACTTGAGTATTAAAAAAAAAAAAGGAAAAAAAAAAAAGGAAAACCACCCAACCCTTCCAATTCTGGTTTTACACCTGCTTGTGCTAGTTTGTTGTCAGTTTCTGGTGTGGATTTAGTTTGAGTTTTGCTGACCGTAGATATTCCTGTCCTTAGCATGAACCCTGCAGAACACATTTCACTGACCCCACCCCAAGCTGACAGGATTTACAGAATTCAGGAATTTTTCTTTTTTTGGCCAAAAAAAGCCAGATTTGGTCCGGTGGAGTTCCAGATAATCAGTGAGCTGAGAGGATTTGCAGAATTTGGGATTATTTTTTGGCCAAAAAAAGCCAAATTTGGTCCAGTGGAGTTCCAGATAATCAGTGAGCTGAGAGGATTTGCAGAATTTGGGATTATTTTTTGGCCAAAAAAAGCCAAATTTGGTCCGGTGGAGTTCCAAATAATCAGCGAGCAGCGTCTCCCCCGAGGGAGCTGCGGGATTTAAAAACCCCAGATCTGCTCTGAAGTGGGAATTTCCCTTTTCCCTGTGGAGAAATCAGGGTGGGGCAGGGGAGGCAGAGCCGGCTGTGCTCCCAAAGTGCAATAAATCCACAGCCCGGCCTGGGCTTCGTCCTGGGAGTCGTGGAATTCTGCTGGGATTCACCCCTGGGAATGGGATTCGTCCTGTGGAATTCCTTCCTTGGGGACGGGATTCATTCTGAGGGGAAGAAATTCCTTCCCTGGGGATGGGATTCCTTCCTTGGAAATGGAATTTATCCTGTGGAATTCCTCCTGTGGGGATGGAATTCATTCCTTGGAAATGGAATTTATCCTATGGAATTCCTTCTGTGGGGATGGGATTCATTCCTTGGAAATGGAATTCATCCTATGGAATTCCTTCTGTGGAGATGGGATTCTCCCTGTTGGGACAGAATTCATCCTGTGGGGATGGAATTCATTCCCTTGGGATGGGATTCATTCCTTGGGAACGGAATTCATCCTGTGGAATTCCTTCTGTGGGGATGGAATTGATTCCTTGGGAATGGAATTTATCCTATGGAATTCGTTCTGTGGGGATGGAATTGATTCCTTGGGAATGGAATTCATCCTGTGGAATTCCTTCTGTGGGGATGGAATTCATTCCTTGGAAATGGAATTCATCCTGTGGAATTCCTTCTGTGGGGATGGAATTGATTCCTTGGGAATGGAATTTATCCTATGGAATTCCTTCCTTGGGGCTGGGATTCACCACATTGGGACAGAATTCATCACTTGGGGATGGAATTCATTCCCTTGGGATGGGATTCATCCTATGGAATTCCTTCCTTGGGAATGGAATTCACCCTGTGGAATTCCTCCTGTGGGGATGGAATTGATTCCTTGGGAATGGAATTCATCCTGTGGAATTCCTTCACCCTGTTGGGACAGAATTCCTCCTGTGGGGACAGAATTCATCCTGTGGGGACGGAATTCATCACTTGGGGATGGAATTCATTCCCTTGGGATGGGATTCACCCTGTGGAATTCCTTCTGTGGGGATGGAATTCCTTCCCTTGGGATGGGATTCACCACATTGGGACAGAATTCATCACTTGGGGATGGAATTCATTCCCTTGGGATGGGATTCACCCTATGGAATTCCTCCTGTGGGGATGGAATTGATTCCTTGGGAATGGAATTCATCACTTGGGGATGGAATTCCTTCCCTTGGGATGGAATTACTCCTTGGGAGTGGAATTCACCCCCTGGGGCAGCAGGGGTCCCACACTCCCACACTCCCCGCTTGGAATCTGGATCAGCACAATCAGCAAGGAAACCTGAACCACTTCCAGTCTTATTTCCTTTTTTTTTTTTTTTTTTTTTCTTTTTTTCCCCTCTTTTTTTCTCTTTTTTTTCGGGAGGAAATTCCCGCTTTCCTCCCTTGGGGCCGTGGGAGGATTCCAGGGTAGGCTGAGGGCGGGGAGGAGGAGGTGGTGGTGGAAATTCCCAATCCATGGCCGCGGTGCCGTCCTGGTCCAGGCCTCCCTCCCTGGAATTTCACCCCCAGCTGCAGGATCTTCCCCCCAAAATCAGGAGGGGGTGTCCCCAGCACGGCCACAGCCCCAAATTCCCAAATCTCCCCTTCCTGCAGAGCCGCTCCCGGTGTCCCCCCCAGCCCCTGGTTCTTTGGGATGGATCCCGTGGATAATCGGGATGGATCCCATGGAGAACTGGGATGGATCCCATGGAAAACTGGGATGGATCCCGTGGAAAACTGGGATGGATCCCATGGATAATCGGGATGGATCCCGTTGATAACTGGGATGGATCCCATGGAAAACTGGGATGGATCCCGTGGATAACTGGGATGGATCCCATGGAAAACTGGGATGGATCCCATGGAAAACTGGGATGGATCCCGTGGATAATCGGGATGGATCCCGTGGATAATCGGGATGGGTCCCATGGAAAACTGGGATGGATCCCGTGGAAAACTGGGATGGATCCCGTGGAGAACTGGGATGGATCCCATGGAGAACTGGGATGGATCCCATGGAGAACTGGGATGGATCCCGTGGATAATCGGGATGGATCCCATGGAGAACTGGGATGGATCCCATGGAGAACTGGGATAGATCCCATGGAGAACTGGGATGGATCCCATGGATAACTGGGATGGATCCCGTGGAGAACTGGGATGGATCCCATGGAAAACTGGGATGGATCCCATGGAAAACTGGGATGGATCCCATGGATAATCGGGATGGATCCCATGGAAAACCGGGATGGATCCCATGGAAAACCGGGATGGATCCCATGGAGAACTGGGATGGATCCCATGGATAATCGGGATGGATCCCGTGGAGAACCGGGATGGATCCCATGGAGAACTGGGATGGATCCCGTGGATAATCGGGATGGATCCCGTGGAAAACCGGGATGGATCCCGTGGAGAACTGGGATGGATCCCGTGGAGAACTGGGATGGATCCCATGGAGAACTGGGATGGATCCCGTGGATAATCGGGATGGATCCCATGGATAACCAGGATGGATCCCGTGGATAACCGGGATGGATCCCGTGGATAACTGGGATGGATCCCGTGGAGAACCGGGATGGATCCCATGGAAAACCGGGATGGATCCCGTGGAAAACTGGGATGGATCCCATGGATAATCGGGATGGATCCCGTGGATAATCGGGATGGATCCCGTGGAGAACTGGGATGGATCCCAGGAAAACCGGGATGGCAGAGCTCCGGATTTTGAGTGGGAACCGAGGGGAGCGGATCCCACACACGAGGGCACGAGGGTGGGCAGGGCTGATCAGTGCAACTGAGTTTAAAAAATGTGAATAAATTAAGTTTAATCTAAAAACTAAAATTAAAAAAAAAAAACTAAAAAACTAAAAAAGAATTTAAAAAAAAAAACCCACAAAAAGAAAAAAGAACATTCTAGGTTTTTTTCACTGCTGTTTTTTAAATAGGAATTTGAAGTCCTCTGTGCTTGTCTGTTTGCTAGGAGCAGTTTGAGACACTGTTACTGTTTTGAAATGCATGCATGTTACGAGATGAGTCTCCAACCAGAGAAAAAAAACAAAAAAACACAACAAAATAAAATAAAATTCAAACTTTGTGTACACCGGGGCCCTCCCCTGCTGTGCTCTTTGAGGGGTCACCCTCAGCTGCTCCAGCACGGGGACTCCTGGAGGGGCCAGGACGGGGGAAAACCGGGAAAAGGGCAGGGTTGGATGGGAATTTGGGAAGGGGAGGGGCTGGGATGGAATTCCCAGAGGAGGGAACGTCCCAGAAGTGTCCCTGTCCCTGGTGGCACTGGAGGGGCTCTGAGGTCCCTTCCCACCCAAACCATTCCATGATTCCACCAACCACGGCCGCAGAAGCCTCTCTAAATGTGTTTTTACCGACTTTACCCAGCCCTGGCTGTCAGAAGAACTCGGATCTGGCAGGAAAAATTTAAAAAGAACCCCTGAAGCCGCCCCTGTGCAGCAGCTCAGCCCCTCCCATCCATCCCCTCCAGGGAACTGCTGCGGGAGGCTCTGCTCCCAGTTCCTGGTCATTCGGAATTCATCTCATCCGTTCTGGGGACGGGAACTCGCGTCCTCGTGCTCAGAGCCAGCAAAGACCGAGGTTCAGGGCAGAGTTTTATTTTAAAAAGTCCCCAGGGCCCCGAGCAGCTGTGCTGGGTTAATCCATGCGAGCCTTCAGGGTCCTCGTGGTGATCTTGTCTTTCTCTCTGCAGGGGAAAAGAGAGGAGATCAATTCTGGATAAAGCCAGGCTTAAACCTGGGCTTAAACCCTCCCTGCAGCTCGGGAGGTCCCAGGGGTGCAGGCAGGGTCACCCTGGGCTCGGGGGTTGTGACAGTGACAAAAGAAATCGTTCTGGGAGCTCCCGGGCTTGGGATGGGCAGGAAACAATGGGAATTCTCAAAGCCGGCCTGGGGACAGAGCTGGGAGATAATGCTGGATCCAGTGGGGCAGAGCATCCCCATTCCAATGGGAATGGTTGGAGATAATGCTGGATCCAGTGGGGCAGAGCATCCCCATTCCAATGGGAATGGTTGGAGATAATGCTGGATCCAGTGGGGCAGAGCATCCCCATTCCAATGGGAATTATTGGAGTTAATGCTGGATCCAGTGGAGTTAATGCTGGATCCAGTGGGGCAGAGCATCCCCATTCCAGTGGGAATGGTTGGAGATAATGCTGGATCCAGTGGGGCAGAGCATCCCCATTCCAATGGGAATTGTTGGAGATAATGCTGGATCCAGTGGAGTTAATGCTGGATCCAGTGGGGCAGAGCATCCCCATTCCAATGGGAATTATTGGAGTTAATGCTGGATCCAGTGGGGCAGAGCATCCCCATTCCAATGGGAATGGTTGGAGTTAATGCTGGATCCAGTGGGGCAGAGCATCCCCACTCCAATGGGAACGCAGCCAGGGAATCCCTGTCAAACCCTGGGAAGGGACAGGATTTGGAGAAGAGGGGAAGGGGAGGAAGGAGCAGCACTCACATGACGTGCACCACCACGCCCATGCCGGAGATGGCGTCCCTGTCCACGGCGTTGAGCATGGCCTGCGAGATGGTCTCGAAGAGGTGCTCGGGCTCCTGGGGCACAGAGGGAACAGAGGGATACAGATCCCTGCAGTTTGTCCAAACCCCCCCCAAAAATCCTGCAAGGATTTCCCCTCTCAGGCTGCTGAAGCCACGGCTGCTCCAGGAACGAAACCTTCTGTCAAACCAGCTGGGACAGAGCTCCCCATCCCTTCCAGGACCCATCCCTCATAGCTCTGGGGTTTATCTGCTGTTAAACCAGGTGTGTTACTGCTCCTCATCCCTTCCAGGACCCATCCCTCATAGCTCTGGGGTTTATCTACTGTTAAACCAGCTGGGACAGAGCTCTTTATCTCTTCCAGGACCCATCCCTCATAACTCAGGGTTTATCTCCTGTTAAACCAGGTGTGTTACTGCTCTTTATCCCTTCCAGGACCCATCCTTCATAGCTCTGGGTTTATCTCCTGTCACACCAGCTGGGTCACTTTTCTTCATCTCTTCCAGGACCCCTCCTCCCTGCAGGGATCCCTGCTGCTCCTGGCCCATCCAGGCTCACTGCAGGGCTGAGACAATTCCATCATCCATGGGGAGATGCTCCGCCCAGGGGAGGAGCCCGGCATTCCCAGCTGGATAAAAGCTGGCATTGGGAGCAGCAGCACAGGCTGTGAGCACTGGATTGCCAGAGGGACACCGGAGCCATCTTCCTTCCACAGGATCATCTCTGCTCCCACAGAGCCACAGCTGCCACTGCGGGAGGATTTATCTGCGCTGCTCCCCGCACCCTCAACAGGCTCTCAGGTCGTGCTCGGACTCTGGCAGCGTTTCTAGGATTTTCTCTTGTTTGTTTGTTGGGTTTTTTTGTACTACTGCATTTCTATTTTTAACATTCCTAGCAAAGACCCGTTATCCCTGTTCCCACACCTTTGCCTGACAGCCCCTTAATTTCAAACCCATCACAATTCGGAGGGAGGGCGTTCACGTTCTCCATTCCAAGGGAAGCTCTGGATTTCCCTGCAAACGCCTGTCTTTACAAATTGAGACCTCAAGTACTCCCAGTTGTCCCCAGGTGCATCTTAGGTGTTCCCAGTTGTCCCCAGGCGCTCCCAGCCCCACTCACCATGTCGGGCTCCCACAGGGACTCGCACATTCCGTACATCTGCTCGGAGCAGGTGCCGCTGACCACGAAGTCCTCGGTGACCATGGGGCAGCCGATGAGGTCCAGCGAGCAGATGAAGGGCTCGTGGCTCAGCGGGTCCAGCCCCGCGATCACCGGCTCCGTGTAGTAGGGACCAAACCTGGGGACGCAGCCGCGCTCAGGGACGGCCCCGGGGACACCACGGGGATCATCCCGGCACGGGGCAATCCCGAAAATCCCCGCCTGCAGCTCTGGCAGCTTTGGGGTTGTGACCATTCCCAGGGCTCAGCCACCCTTCTGGTGAAGAACCTCTCCCGAATTTCCAGCCCCAGACACAGCTCCGGCCATTCCCTGGCTGCTGCCCCTGTCCCCACATCCCACAGAAACGTTTTCCAGGCAAGGAAGACCCCCCACAGCTCCTCGCAGGGAGCTCCCTGCAGTGGCTGTGGCACAGCAGACCACCCTGAAGCAGCGGGATTTTGCTCTGGTTTGACAACTGACTCGGCTGGAGACGATCTGAGGAGGAAATTCAAACTGTTGTCACCCCAAGCCAGCAAGAATCGGTTCAGGGACAGTGCTGGTGACACCATGGAAGGATCCAGGCTCCTTTGGCCACGCCAGGAGCAGCTTTGACAGAAAAATCCCCTCAGCTCCTCCCGAGCTGGCAGCCCCCTGGCAGGAAGGGCTCTGCAGCTTTACCTCCTCTCGTAGAGCAGGTTGGACACCATGCTCATGAAGGTCTGGGGCTTGATCTGCCTCCCTTCCTTCAGCTCGTACAGATTCAGCCGGAACTTCAGCCGCTGGGCCCTGCGAGGGAGCGGAGCTGGGCTCAGAGCGCGTTCCCCTGCCCTGCCCTCCACCAGGACCGCTGCGGAGCTCCTGGGGCAGGGAGGGCGAGCAGGCACAGCTCCTGCTGGAGTCCGGGTTAAATGGCAGGAGTTAACGTGGAATTTCAGCGGCGAAAGGGGAATTTTCACAGTGAAAGCTCAGTGTTAGCAGTGAAAGTGGAATTTCAGCAGTGAAAGTGGGATTTCAGCAGTGGAAGTGGGATTTCAGCAGTGGAACTGGAATGTTAGCTGTGGAAGTTGAACATTAGCAGTGGAAGTGGAACGTTAGCAAAAGTGGAATTTCAGCAGTGGAAGTGGAACGTTAGTAGTGGAAGTGGAATTTTCCCAGTGGAAGTGGAATTTTAGCACTGAAATTTCATCCCACAGCGACGTGATCTCAAACCACCGGCTGGTTTATCTCAAAAGCTCTCCCACAAAGGGAACCAAGAGCGGCACCGCTCAGCTCCGTATTAATAACAAATACTCCCCCCTCTCCACGGATAAACCAAGATATCCGCTCAGCCCCCTCGGTATTTATCCCAAAAACACCTCCCCGGGCCTCACTTACACGGTCTGCACGTCCGTGGCCAGCCCGGCCAGGCCGATGTAGAGCCTTTGGCCCATGGGGAAAATCTTCTGGAAGTCCGTGGTCACGGTCTGCGCCTGGATGCCGAAGCGGCGGTCGGCGGCGATGGCCACGCAGCCCTTTCCCCTCATGGCCATGACGGCCCCGCCGTTGTACGACATGATAGACTGCAGGGGAGCGGCGGCTCAGGGCCCGGCACGGCCGGGGCAGCGAGCCGGGGGCGGTTTTCATTTTCCCCGCTGCTCCGGCCGCTCCTTCCCCCGGCCCCACGGGACGTTCCCCTCATGGAGCGGCCTCCCCGCCGCGCCTCCCCCGCGCTGGGCCGGGCCCCGAGGCTGCCCGGGAGCCGTCCCGGGTCTCACCATGGTTGCGGTTGTTCGGTCCCCGCTGTGTTCCCGCTGTGTCACCGCTCTGTCCCTACACGAACCCCGCTCCGCCCCCGCTCGCTCCCGGTCCGGTCTCTGCCCAAGCACCACTCCGGCTCCACCGCGCCGCTGCTGGTCCCGCCCCCAGACGCTTCCCATTGGCCGTCGCCCCCGCTGGTCCCGCCCCCAGACGCTTCCCATTGGTTATTATCGGTGCCGATCTCCCATAGAGGCTTCCCATTGGTCACTGCCGCCGCCGGGAGCCCGAGCGCTGCGGATGATTGGCGGGGGCCGCCGGGGCGCGCGCGGGTGATTGGCTGAGGCGGGGCGGGGTGGGCGGGGCCCAAAAGTGACGAGTCACAGGGAGCGCGCGAGGCATGCCGGGAGTGCGGGGGGAAATGGGAAAAGATGGAAAAAACGGGGAAAAAATGGAAAAAATGGGGAAAGATGGAAAAAATGGGGAACAGATGGAAAAAATGGCGGAATAAATGGGGAACAGCTGGGCAAAATGGGGGCACAGCTGGCTCGGACACAGCTGGATCCGCGGGGGCACAGCTGGCTCGGGGGAACATCTGGATGAATGGGGAACAGCTGGATCAGTGGGGGCACAGCTGGATCAAAGGGGGGGGAACATCTGGACGGGACAGAGCGGCGGCTGTGGGCGCGGCCGCGGCACAGCTGGATCCAGGGGTGCACAGCTGGATCCAGGGGTGCACAGCTGGATCCAGGGGTGCACAGCTGGATGTGTCTGGAGACAAAGCTCCGGGCGGATCCAAAGGGTTTTCCCCCAGAAGTCTCCCTGGGAAGCGACGGCCCGGGGACGCCGGGTGCCTCTGCGGGGTCACAGCACATCCCCGCAGCCGAGTTGCGGTTTTCAAGCGGGGCTTTGAGGGCGTTTTCCATTCCCAAAAGGTTCCCGGGGCAGATCCGGGTGGGAATGCCAAGGATCCATCCCAGCACGGCCCCGTGCCCCGGCTCGGAGCAGGAATTCCGTCAATTCTGGGCTGGAACCAGCCCAGGCCGAGCAGGGAATTGAATTTGCAGGAGGTTTTTTAAGAGAGGGGGAGCTGGGCCTGGCGGGTTTGGGACCCCCCTCAGCTTGGTCTGGAGGCAGATATGCGGAATTTGGGTGGAAACAGGATTTCAGGTCGGATTTTAATGTCCCAAAACGTTCTTCTGGGGACGCAGCGGGGGCGCTTCGGGCACACCGGGAGCTGCTTTTCCAGCTCGCAGGGAGCACCGGGAGCAAATCCCTGCGATTGGAATTTTCTCCCTGTGCGGCTCCGTCCCGGGCCGCTCCCAGGAAAAGAGGGGAAAAAAGGAGCGGCGGAGACAAAAAGAGCGGGCTCGTCCCTGGGTGGGCTCGAACCACCAACCTTTCGGTTAACAGCCGAACGCGCTAACCGATTGCGCCACAGAGACCGCGCTGGCAGCGGCCCGCGCCCGGCGCACTCGGCCCGGGACCGGAACGGGAAACCGGGAACGGGAAACCGGGAATGGGAACGGGAATGGGAACGGGAAACTGGGAACGGGAATGGGAAACTGGGAATGGGAAACCGGGAATGGGAAACCGGGAATGGGAATGGGAACGGGAATGGGCACGGGAATGGGAAACTGGGAATGGGAAACTGGGAATGGGCACGGGAAACCGGGAATGGGAATGGGCACGGGAATGGGAATGGGAACGGGAATGGGAAACTGGGAATGGGAAACCGGGAATGGGAAAACGGGAATGGGAATGGGAACGGGAAACCGGGAATGGGAAACCGGGAATGGGAAACTGGGAACGGGGAACTGGGAATGGGAACGGGAAACCGGGAATGGGAAACCAGGAATGGGAATGGGAAATTGGGAATGGGAAACCGAGAGTGGGAACAGGACAGAGGGAACGAGGAGCCGGGAATGGGGCACCGGGAACGGGACACTGGCACCGGCACCACTGGGCACAGGGACACCGGGAACAGGACACCGGACACGGCACCACGTTATTTTTTCCCTTTCCTTTTCTCCTGTTCATTTTTTTTTCCTTTTCCTTTTCCTTTTCCTTTTTTTTTTTTCCCCCTCTAATTTCCCCGGTTTTCTTCCCTTCCTTCTCCTCGGCGTTTTCCATCTTTCCTTTCCTCTAATTTCCCTCCATTTTTTTTTAACCTTCCTTTTCCCCTTCCTTTTCCCCCCGTTTTGCTGTTTTCCCTTTTCCCCCAATTTCCCTCCATTTTCCTTGGGGTTTTTCCACCTTCCTCCTCCCCTTCTTGTCCATTTTCCCCTTTTTTTGCTAATTTCTCTGCTTTTCTTCTTCCCCCCTTTCCATTTTTTCCTTTTCTCTAATTTCCCTATATTTTTCTTCCCTTATTTTCCTCCCTTCCCATTTTCCCTCTTCCTTTTCCTTCTCTCATCTTCCCCCTAATTTTTTTCCTATTTATTTTCCTTCCCCCTCCCTCCCAATTTTCCATTTTTCCTCTTGAAATTCCTTCTATTTTTTTTTTTTTTTTTTCTCCCTCCTCCTTTTTCCCCTCCTCTCTTCCCTTTCCTTCCCCCTCCCCTCCCGCTTCTCCCGGGTCACATTTTGGGGCCAAAACGGGGAAAACACGGAGCCGGGTACCGCGTTTTGGGGCAATTCCTGCGGTTTTTGGGACCGCTCTGATTTTCCCCGCGGGGGTCTCCGGGAGCTCCGGGGTTTGGGGGGGGGGGTTTCAAAGGGGGGGTTTTTGGGGGGGTCCCCCCAATTTCGGCCCCTCGCTCCCCCCCTCCGCATCCCCCCAAAGGAATGAGGTCACGTGAGGCGGGCGGGGCCTGGCGGCGGCTGGGAAAAAAAAAATAAATAAAATTAAAGGGGGAAAAAAAATAAAATAATAATAATAAAGGAGGGGGGAAATTAAAAAAAAAAAAGCAGGAAGAAGGAGGAGAGGGGAAGAAAAAAAAAAAGAGGGAGGGGGGAAAAAAAAGAGCGAGAGAGGGGAGGAAAAAAAAATTAAAAATATATTTAAAAAAAAAAAAAAAAAAAAGGGCCGCGGCCGCAGCGCCGCCCGAGCCGAGCCGAGCCGAGCCGAGCCGAGCCGAGCCGAGCCGAGCCGAGCCGAGCCCGGGAGCGGAGGGGCGGCCGCGGGGCCGCCGCCACCAGGTAGGGACGCGGCGCCGGTGTCCCCGTGTCCCCCCCCCGCCCCCAAAGATGGCCGATGGCCGCCGCCGCCCCCGCTTTGTGCCCGGGACCCCCCGGCAGCACCGGCGGCTCCCGGGATCCCCGCGCTGACAGCCGGGACAACGGGGATAGCGGGGGGCTGCAGCCGGGATAAACCCCCCCCCCCCGCAACACCGGGCACGGGCAGGGGTCGCGGGTGGCTGTGTCACCCCCGGTGTCCCTGTGCCCCCGTCCCCGTGTCAGTGTCCCCCCCCCCGTGTGTCCGTGTCCCCCCGCGGTGTTCGTGTTCCCTCCCCGTGTCCCTGTGCCCCAGGTGTCCGTCTCCATCCTGTGCCCGGTCCCGTCCCGCGGTCCGGTGCCGGTGCCGGTGCCGGTGCCGGTGCCGTGTGCTCGTGTCCTTGTCCCCGCACGCCTTGTGGTCACTCGTGTCCGGCGGGGCTCCGTCCCCCATCCCGCCTGGCCCCTCCGCAGCTCCGCGGCTGTCCCCTCGCGTTCCCGGGGCTGTCCCCTCGCGTTCCCGGTTCTCCGGGATTTTTCCCCTCGCGTTCCCGGTTCTCCAGGGTTTTTCCCCTCGCATTCCCGGTTCTCCAGGGTTTTTCCCCTCCTGTTCCCGGTTCTCCAGGGTTTTCCCTCTCGCATTCCCGGGTCTCTTCCCCTCGCATTCCCGGGTCTCCAGGGTTTTTCCCCTCGCATTCCCGGTTCTCCGGGATTTTTCCCCTCCTGTTCCCGGTTCTCCGGGGTTTTTTCCCTCGCATTCCCGGTTCTCCAGGGTTTTCCCCCTCGCCTTCCCGGATCTCTTCCCCTCGCGTTCCCGGTTCTCCAGGGTTTTTCCCCTCGCGTTCCCGGGTCTCCAGGGTTTTTCCCCTCGCATTCCCGGTTCTCCAGGGTTTTCCCCCTCGCATTCCCGGATCTCTTTCCCTCGCGTTCCCGGCGTGGCGCCGTGCGAGGCCCGGGCGCTGCGGGCGGAGCCGTCCCGGGGATTTCCCGAGCCCCCGGGGGTCCCGCGGCCCGGCTCCCAGGTCTCGGTGACTTTTCCCCAGCCGTGCCCGGCCCGGGGGGGTTCGGGGAGCGGGGGACACCGGGCCGGGCCGGGCCACCGCCCACGGAGACAAAAGAGCCCGAAAGTCGCGGCCGGGGCTGCGGGAGCTCCGGTGGGACCGGGGCCGTCCCGGGGGTGCCGGGGTTTTGTGTCCCACCCCGCCCCGGTGCAGGAAATCGCGGCCGTTCTCGCCCGGTTGATCAGAACCGGTTTGCGCCGGTGGCTCGGGCTCCCCCCTCCCGCCACTGGCGGCTGCGAGCGCCGAAAGCGCCGGAATCTGCCCCAAAACGCGGCCCCGGTGCCGGGGGGACGGGGACAGGGACGGGACAGGGATGGGACAGGGACGGGGACGGGGACAGGGACGGGACAGGGATGGGACAGGGACAGGAGGGAACAGGGATGGGACAGGGACAGGGACAGGAGGGGACAGGGATGGGACAGGGACAGGGACAGGGACAGGGCAGCGAGGACCCCCGGCCATGGGGAGGGGGCTGGCGGGGACCCCCCCCGTTCACCTGGGGCTGGGGAGGGTTGGGGGGCAGCACCGGGGGGGACTGGGCTGGGTTGGGACGGGGCTCAGGGGGTCCCCAACCCCCCCCGATGCTCCTGGGCCCCCCTTGGCTGCTGCGCCTCCAGCACAGGGCGTCCCCGAGGTCCCTGAGTCTGCGGTGTCCCCATCCCTGCGGTGTCCCTGTCCCTGTGATGTCCCCATGCCTGCGGTGTCCCCATCCCTGCGGTGTCCCCGTCCCTGTGGTGTCCCCATCCCTGCGGTGTCCCCGTCCCTGCGGTGTCCCCGTCCCTGCGGTGTCCCCAACCCTGCGATGTCCCCATCCCTGCGGTGTCCCCATCCCTGTGGTGTCCCCATCCCTGTGGTGTCCCCATCCCTACGGTGTCCCCATCCCTGTGGTGTCCCCATCCCTACGGTGTCCCCATGCCTGTGGTGTCCCCAACCCTGCGATGTCCCCATCCCTGCGGTGTCCCCATCCCTACGGTGTCCCCATGCCTGTGGTGTCCCCAACCCTGCGGTGTCCCCATCCCTGTGGTGTCCCCATCCCTGCAAAATCCCAGTCCCAGTTGTGTCCCTGTCCCTGTGGCCCCTCCATCCCACTGGTGCCACTGGTGTCCCCAGCCCTGGTGCCGGTGTCCTTGTGTGTGTGTACTGTAGCCCCTGTGTGTCCCTGTGTGTCCCTGCGTGTCACACTCGTGTCCCTGTGTGTCCATGTTTGTCCCTGTGTGTCACACTCGTGTCCCTGCATGTCACACTCATGTCCCTGCATGTCACACTCGTGTCCCTGCATGTCACACTCATGTCCCTGCGTGTCACACTCGTGTCCCTGTGTGTCACACTCGTGTCCCTGTGTGTCACACGTGTGTCCCCACGGGCTGTGCGGTGCCACCGCCGCTGTCCCGGCCCTGCCGCCGTGTCCCCGCTCATCTCCGCCATCCCCTGTCCCCTGTCCCCTGTCGCCTGGTGGCTGTGACAATATTCCAGCTGCTCTCCAAGTGTCGCGGTTGCCATGGAAGCCACCAAGCCCCGCTCACCAGCGGCGATCCCCGGGCGCTGCTGCCAGAATCGGGCATCTTCTGTAGGGGGGGGAAAAAAAAAGGACAAAAATTTGTAATTCTGCCTGGAAATGGCTTTTCCGTGGAAACAACCCCGAACCCGCTTTTCTTGCCGCTGACACCGCGGGTTTGTCCCTGCTCAGAGCTGTCCCAGCGTGTTGGGGACACGCTTGGGGACACCCAGGGGTGACGCTGAGGGTGCTGGTGGCAGGGGACGGCGGTGGCCTTAAAGGGATTTCAGTAGAATGTAATTTAATTCCTGTCTCGGACCACCGAAGCTTCGTTTGTGTCTCGTTCGTGCTTCTGGCGTGTGAATTTCATTTAAATCCGTGCTGAATGAAAACCTTGCAGGGCTTGTGACGCCTTTAATGCTCCTGGGTAACAACAAAATTTAACTCGTTCCGGCTGCTCTCACCCAAAAAACAAAAACAAACAAACAAAAAAGTTACTGAAGGTTTGAACAATCTGTGAGTGAAACAGCGGCGACGCAAATTCGCTGGAGGGATTGAAAAGCTGCCACCGAAATCCAGTCCTTTTGGGCAGAGCGGATGAGAAATCACTGCTATCCCCGCTCCTGAATCCAGGAGATCCGCAGCTCTGATTGTTTGGAGTTTTGAATGTTCAGGTTTTAGGAGATTTGGTGTTACAGGTTGGTTTTGGGGGTTTTTTTGTGGTGGTTTTTTTTTTCTTTTTACTAGGTTAAAAAGCGGAGCAAGTTTCTTATTTCGTTACGGGTCACACCGCAAGTTACTTGCTGGATATTACAAATATTAGAGGGTGCCATCACAGAGGCGGGGGACACCCGTGGGTGACAGGTGACACCTGTCCCCGTCCCCTGCAGGTCCCATCCCTGCCCCCTGGGCCATCCCGGGGTTTTTCCCGCAGGGAGGATCCGCCCCGGGGCTCTCCCAAGATGCACAGGACCACCCGCATCAAGATCACGGAGCTCAACCCCCACCTGATGTGCGCCCTGTGCGGCGGCTACTTCATCGACGCCGCCACCATCGTGGAGTGCCTGCACTCCTGTGAGTGTCCCCCAGGGTCCCCAGTGTCCCCAAGGGTCCCCTGGGTGCCCCTGAACCCCCCTGCAGCGGTGCCAGGCGGAGCTCTTGGGGGATGCGCTGGGCAGGGTTTCTGCTCCCCAAGTGTTGGGGGTCCCCAGGGTGGTGTTGTGGGTCCCTAAGGTGATGTTGGTGGTCCTCAAGGTGGCATTGGTGGTCCCCAAGGTGATGTTGGTGGTCCTCAAGGTGGCATTGGGGGTCCCCAAGGTGGCATTGTGGGTCCCCAAGGTGGCGTTGGAGGTCCCCAAGGTGGTGTTGGCGGTCCCCAAGGTGGTGTTGTGGGTCCCTAAGGTGGCACTGTGGGTCCCCAGGGTGATGTTGGTGGTCCCCAAGGTGGTGTTGTGGGTCCCCAAGGTGGCATTGTGGGTCCCCAACGAGATGTTGGTGGTCCCCAGGGTGGCGTTGTGGGTCCCCAGGGTGATGTTGATGGTCCCCAAGGTGGCCTTGGTGGTCCCCAGGGTGGTGTTGTGGGTCCCCAAGGCGGCGCTGGGGGTCCCAGAGGCTCTGTCCCCTTTGTCCCCTCGCTGACGAGGGTCCCCCGTGTCCCCGCAGTCTGCAGAACCTGCATCGTTCGCTACCTGGAGACCAACAAGTACTGCCCCATGTGTGACGCGCAGGTGCACAAAACCCGGCCCCTGCTCAGCGTCAGGTCAGCCCGGGGGGCTCGGGGGGCCTGGGGAGATCCTGGGGCTCGGGGTCCTGGGGGGCTCGGGGGGCTCGGGGGCTCCTCATGCCCTGTCCCTGCTCCGGGGGACAGCCCCGAGCACCTGGAGCAGGAGAACCTGGAGCTCTGCTGCCAGCCCGGGAGCAGCTCCAGCCTGGTCCCAGTGGTGTCCTCGTCCCTGTGGCACTGCTGTCCCTGTGGCACTGCTGTCCCTGTCCCTGTGGCACCTCCATCCCTGTGCCCCTGGTGTCCCCACCCCGGTGCCCCTGGTGTCCCCATCCCAGTGCCACCGGTGTCCCCATCCCAGTGCCACTGGTGTCCCTGTCCTGGTGCCCCTGGTGTCCCCATCCCTGTGCCCCTGGTGTCCCTGTCCTGGTGCCCCTGGTGTCCCCACCCCTGTGGCACCTCCATCCCAGTGCCACTGGTGTCCCCATCCCTGTGCCCCTGGTGTCCCCATCCCTGTGGCACCTCCATCCCAGTGCCACTGGTGTCCCCATCCCTGTGCCCCTGGTGTCCCTGTCCCTGTGGCACCTCCATCCCAGTGCCCCTGGTGTCCCCGTCACGGTGCCACTGGTGTCCTGTCCCTGTGGCCCTGGTGTCCCCGTCCTGGTGCCCCTGGTGTCCCTGGTGTCCCTGTGCCCCTGGTGTCCCCACCCCGGTGCCACTGGTGTCCCCGTCCCGGTGCCATTGCCCAGCCTGGGATCTCTGTTCCCGACCCTAAATCCTGCTGCAGGTGGGATTTGCGGAGCTGTCCGGGTGGGAAGGGAGGAGGGACACGGGGAGGTGCCATGGAGGGAACACTTGGGGACATCTGTGTGACAGCAGAAAGGGGCGGGACAGGTGCACGGTGTCCATGCCTGTGCATCCTGGAACCCGTCCATCCATCCATGGATCCATCCATCCATCCATGGATCCATCCATCCATCATCCATCTATGGTTCTATCCATCCATCATCCATCCATCCATGGATCCATCCGTCCATCATCCATCTATGGATCTATCCATCCATTATCCATCCATCCATCCATCCATTCATTCCAACCATCCATCCATCCATGGATGATCCATCCATCATCCGTCAATGGATCCATCCATCTATCCATGGATTCCATCCATCCATCCATCCATCCATCCATGGATTCCATCCATCCATCATCCATCCATGGATCTATCCGTCCATCATCCATCCATCTATGAATTCCATCCATCCATCCATCCATCCATCCATTCATTCCAACCATCCATCCATCCATGGATGATCCATCCATCATCCGTCAATGGATCCATCCATCTATCCATGGATTCCATCCATCCATGGATTCCATCCATCCATCCATCCATCCATCCATGGATTCCATCCATCCATCATCCATCCATGGATCTATCCGTCCATCATCCATCCATCTATGAATTCCATCCATCCATCCATCCATCCATTCATTCCAACCATCCATCCATCCATGGATGATCCATCCATCATCCGTCAATGGATCCATCCATCTATCCATGGATTCCATCCATCCATCCATCCATCCATGGATCTATCCATCCATTATCCATTCATCCATCCATCCATCCATCCATTCCAACCATCCATCCATCCATGGATCTATCCATCCATCATCCATCCATCTATGAATTCCATCCATCCATCATCCATCCATGGATCCATGGATTCCTTCCATCCATCCATCCATCCATCCATCCATGGATCCGTGGATTCCCTACATCCATCCATCCATCCATCCATCCATCCATCCATCCATCCATCCATCCATCCATCCATCCATCCCTCCATGCCTCTCTCCGTGGATTCCCTGCATCCATCCATCCATGGATCCGTGCATTCCCTGCATCCATCCCGTGTCCCGGGGGAGGCCCTGGTGGCGCTGCCATCTCCCCACGGGTGACGCGGTGCCCGCGTGCGGCTCCAGCTCCCGGGAAATCCATCCCAGCTTTGGAATCGGTTCCCATGGAAACCACGCCCGGCTCTGATCCGTGCCCGGCGCGTTTCCATCCCGGGTGTTTTATTTCCGCCTTTTCCCTGTTTCTGTAGTAACACTTTTTCCGCCTTTTTTTTTTAATCCTTTTTTTTCCCCCCCCAATTTTTTTCTGGCTCGCTGTGAAATGTTTACACTCCCACGGCTCCTCCGGAATTCCGGGCTCTGCCTGCGGGGACGGAGCCGCCGCCGTCCCCGATCCGGGCGGGGTGGTGGCATCTCCACGTGGTCCCAACGTGGGGAAAAACGGGGAAAACTGGGGGAAAAAATGGGAAAAACTGGGGGAGAAATGGGAAAACCTGGGGGAGAAATGGAGAAAAAAATGGGGGAAAATGGGGAAAAATGGGGAATAAATGGGGAAAACTGGGGAGCAAATGGGAAAAAGTGGGGAAAAATAGGAAAAACTGCGGAAAAATGGGAAAAAATGGGGGGAAAATGGAGAAGAATATGGGGGAAAATGGGAAAAAATGGGGGGAAAATGGGGAAAACTGGGGAAAAAATGGGGGGAAATGGAGAAAAATATGGGGGAAAATATGGGGGGGGGATGGAGAAAAAAATGAGGGGAAAATGGGAAAAAATGGAGAAAAAATGAGGGAAATTGGAAAAAAAATGGGGGAAAATGGGAAAAACGTTGGGAAAATATGAATAACGTGGCAGAGGTGATCAGGCCCTGATCCAGGTGGAAATTCCTGCGCCTTTGCTTCCCAAATGCATCCAGAATCTCCGGCTGTGGCACCGAGTGCTGCCACCAGTGCCACCAGGCTGGGCTGGGAGCTCGGCGGCGGTTTTGCCGTTTCCTCAGTTTTTTATAAATGATGAAGCGAAATTGTTGTAAATGTTGGTTTATAAATATTTAAAAAAATAATAATGTAAAAAAATTAGAAAACAACAACAAAAAAAAGCCCAAAAAATATTTAGAAAAATATATAAAATTTTAAAGCTATGACATGTCTAAATATAAAAAATAAAAGTTATAGATATATATCTATAAATATAAAATAAAAAATATACAGATATAAAAATAAAAATGCAAACTAGAAATAAAATAAATACATGGAAATATATTAAAATATATATAAACAAAAAGAGGTGAGAACCTAAGTATAAAAGTACCAAAAAAAATAAATGTACAAAACCATAAAGATATTAAAATATATTTAAAATACATTAAATACATATTATATATATAAATAAATATGAATACCCGTCTAGAAATAGAAATGCGCAAAAATAGATTTGTTAGAAATAAAATCCCAGCAGGGTCTCCCGAGCCAAAGGAATTTGGGACGGGCTAAAAATAACCCGGAATTCAGACTTTTGTTTTCTTTTTCCACATAAATGGGAATAATTCCAGCCGCAATTAAATTCTCACCACCGCTCCTGCTTTGGGGCGAGAACCTGAAATTCCGGATTCCCGGAAATTCCCGGGAAAAATCCTGGCTGCGGATGGAGCTGGAGCTTCCCCGGTTTGGGAGATCCCCGCTTTGGGATATTCACATTTTCGGGAATGAAAAACCCCCCAAAAATAAATTTTCACCCCCCAAAATAATCCGGGATTCCGAGTCAAACCTGCGGATCCGGGATTCGGTTTTGTTTCAGCTCCCGGGGTGGTTTTTTGGGAATTGTTTTGGCTGCTGGGAGGGATCCTGGCCCCAAATCATTCCCAGATTTTACCAGGATTTCCGAGCTGGGTTTGGGGTTTGTTGTTTTTTTTTGTGGGGTGCGGTGTCGCTGTGGGGGATTTGGGGAATTGAGGTTTGGGAGATTGGGAATATGGGATGGGGAATTTGGGGTTTGGGGGATTTGAGATTTTGGGATGGGAATTGCGGATTTGGGAGATCGGGGATTTGGGATGGGGAACTGGGGATTTGAGATTTTGGGATGGGAATTGTGGATTTGGGAGATCAGGGATTTGGGATGGGGAATTCGGAATTTAGGGTTTGGGGATGGGGAGCTGGGGATTTGGGGTTCGGGGGATTTGGGATGGGGATCTGGGGATTCAGGATGAGGAACTGGGAATTTTCCAGAAGGGAGCAGCGGGAAGCAGAGGCCCCGTGGTGCAGGGCACCAACTGCTCCCAAATCCCGCTGATTTCTCCCACTTTTCCTATTTCCCCCCCTCCAGGTCAGACAAAACCCTCCAGGACATCGTGTACAAGCTGGTCCCGGGCCTTTTCAAAGGTGCAGCCAAGGACCGGGAGAATTTGGGAACTTGGGGGTTTGAGAACCTGGGAGTTGGGGAATTTGGGAATGTGCGGTGTTTGTAACTCGCTCCCGTCCTTCCTGGGATTCCCCATTCCCACGGGGACAGGAGGACACACGGACACGGCACCAGTCCCAAACTTTGGGACAATCTGGGAGCAGGAGCCGTGGGTTTGGGGGGAAAGCGCGGGATTCTGGGGATGCGGGAATCCAAAAATCCTCGGGATCGGCTGCCGGGCCGGGATTCATGGGATGGGGATTGATGGGATCGCTGCTGCTGGAGCTCCCGCGGGAATTCTCTGGGCGTCCTGGGGCGTCCCCCTGTGTCCCCTTGCTGTCACCACCCCCGGCTCTGGCGCTGTCCCTGCTCAAATCCCTGTCCCTGTCCTTGTCCCATCCCTGTCCCTGTCCCTGTCCCATCCCTGTCCCTGTCCCATCCCTGTCCCTGTCCTTGTCCCATCCCTGTCCCTGTCCCTGTCCCATCCCTGTCCCTGTCCCATCCCTGTCCTGTCCCTGTCCCTGTCCCTGTCCCTGTCCCTGTCCCGTCCCTGTCCCTGTCCTTGTCCCATCCCTGTCCCTGTCCCATCCCTGTCCTGTCCCCGTTCCTGTCCCTGTCCCTGTCCCATCCCTGTCCTGTCCTGTCCCTGTCCCTGTCCCTGTCCCCATCCCTGTCCCTGTCCCTGTCCCTGTCCTGTCCCTGTCCCCACAGATGAGATGAAGAGGAGGCGTGACTTCTATGCTGCGTACCCGGTGTCCGAGGGTGAGTGTCACATGACAGTGTCACATGCCAGTGTCACGTGTCACCGGGTCACGTGTCATCGGGTCACATGCTGGTGTCACGTGTCACAGTGTCACAATATCACAATGTCACAATATCACAGTGTCACAGTGTCACAATGTCACAGGGTCACAATGTCACAGGGTCAGAGTGTCACAGGGTCACAGTGTCACAGGGTCACAGGGTCACAGGGTCACAGGGTTATGTATCACAGTGTCACAGTGTCACAGTGTCACAGGGTCACAATGTCACAGTGTCACAATGTCACAGTGTCACAGGGTCACAGGGTCACAGGGTTATGTATCACAGTGTCACAGTGTCACAGTGTCACAATGTCACAATGTCACAGTGTCACAATATCACAATGTCACAGTGTCACAGGGTTATGTATCATAGTGTCACAGTGTCACAATGTCACAATGTCACAGTGTCACAATGTCACAGTGTCACAGGGTCACAGGGTTATGTATCACAATGTCACAATGTCACAGGGTCACAGGGTCACAGTGTCACTATCAGGGTCACATTTCATAGTGTCACAGGGTTACATCTCACAGTGTCACTATCAGGGTCACAGGGTCACAGTGTCTGTGTTACAGTGTGGGATCACTGTAGGGTTTTTGGGCACCCTGGGGACCCTTGGGGACACACAGGACACTCACGGTGTCCCAGTGTCCTGGTGTTACGGTGTCCCAGTGTCCTGGTGTCCCAGTGTCACACTGTCCCGGTGTCCTGGTGTCCCAGTGTCCCAGTGTCACAGTGTCACAGTGTCCTGGTGTCCCGGTGTCCCAGTGTCACACTGTCCTGGTGTCCTGGTGTCCCGGTGTCCCAGTGTCACACTGTCCCAGTGTCACACTGTCCTGGTGTCCTGGTGTCCCGGTGTCCCAGTGTCACATTGTCCCAGTGTCCCGGTGTCCCCAGTGTCACAGTATCACAGTGTCCCAGTGTCAGTGTCCCAATGTCACACTGTCCCGGTGTCCCGGTGTCCCCGGCCGGGCCTGTCCCCTGCCGTCCCCTGCTGTCCCCTCAGCCCGTGTCCCGTCCCACAGCTCCGCTGGGCTCTCAGGAGGAGCGCGGGGAGGTGACGGAGCGGGACCAGGGCTCGGTGCCCGAGGACGAGATCGTCAGTCTGTCCATCGAGTTCCACCGGGACTGCGGGTACGGCCGGGGCAGCGGGAATGACCGGGATTGCGGGAATGACTGGGGATCCTGGGAATGACTGGGGATCCTGGGAACAGCCTGGGGATCCTGGGAACAGCCTGGGGATCCTGGGAATGACTGGGGATCCTGGGAACAGCCTGGGGATCCTGGGAACGACCGGGGATCCTGGGAATGACCGGGGATCCTGGGAATGACTGGGGATCCTGGGAACAGCCTGGGGATCCTGGGAACAGCCTGGGGATCCCGGGAATGACCGGAGATCCTGGGAACAACTTAGGATCCCGGGAACGACCGGGGCTGGGGTCGGGAAGGGGCTCCCACCCTCCTCCTCCATGGAATCTGGGAATGGTTGGGGTTGGAGGGGACCTTGATGTTGTCACCTCTCTGGGAGCTCCTGCCCGGGCTGCTGCAGGGGACGGGAGCGGCCGAACGGCCCCGTCCCCATCCGGATCCCGGCAGGGACATCCCTGATCCCAGCGTGATCCCAGCGTGATCCCAGCATGGTCCCTGATCCCAGTCTGATCCCTGATCCCGGGAGTGCGATCCCTGATCCCAGTGTGATCCCTGATCCCAGCATGATCCCAGCGTGATCCCTGATCCCAGTGTGATCCCTGACCCCAGTGTGATCCCTGATCCCAGTGTGATCCCAGCGTGATCCCTGATCCCAGCACGATCCCTGATCCCAGTGTGATCCCTGACCCCAGTGTGATCCCTGATCCCAGCGTGGTCCCCAATCCCAGTCTGATCCCTGATCCCAGCAGTGCGATCCCTGATCCCAGTGTGATCCCAGCGTGGTCCCCAATCCCAGTGTGATCCCTGACCCCAGTGTGATCCCTGATCCCAGCGTGATCCCCAATCCCAGTCTGATCCCTGATCCCGGCAGTGTGATCCCTGTGTTCCTGCTGCTGCTCCTGGTGGCCTCAGGGATGTCCCTGGCACCTGGAGCAGCATTCCAGAGGGATCCAGAGGGGCCCGGGGGTTCCGGAGCAGTGCCGGGGTGAATCCCTGGATGTGCCCCCTCGTCCCCCCGCCCCGGGGCCCTTCCAGGGTCGTTCCTCGGCCCCTTTCCGTCCCCAATCCCGGCCCCTGTCCCGTGTCCCGCTCAGGGAGCAGCAGAAAGGCGCCCTGGAGAATGGGGACCTGGATCAGGACAAGGTGAGCGCGGGGTGGCACCGGGGTGGCACCGGGGTGGCACCGAGCCCTCCTGCCCTGGGGGAGTCCTGGGGAGATGGGGGGGCCCCAAATCCTGGACACCCGAAACCTGGGACACCCTAAACCTGGGACGTGTCAAACCCAGAACACCCGAAACCCAGAACACCCAAACCCTGAACCCCCAAACCTGGGACACCCCAAACCCTGAACCCCCAAACCTGGGACACCCCAAACCCCAAACACCCCAAATCCTGAACCCCTCAAACCTGGGATCACCCAAACCCTGAACACCCCAAATCCTGAACCCCCCAGACCCTGAACCCCACAAACTTGGGATCACCCAAACCCGGGATCACTCAAACCCGGAACCCCCCAAACCCCCCAAACCCGGGACCCCACAACCCTGGGACCCCCCAAGCCTGGGACACCCCAAACCCTGAACTCCCCAAACCCGGGGTCCCCCAAACCTGGGACACTCCAAACCCCAAACCTGGGACCCCACAACCCTGGGACCCCACAAGCCTGGGACACCCCAAACCCTGAACCCCCCAACCCTGGGACCCCACAACCCTGGGAGCCCCCAAACCCTGAACTCCCCAAACCCGGGGTCCCCCAAACCTGGGACACTCCAAACCCCAAACCCTGCACCCGCCAAACCCTGAACCCCCCAAACCTGGGACCCCACAACCCTGGGACCCCCCAAACCTGGGACACCCCAAACCCTGAACTCCCCAAACCCTAAACCCCCCAAACCTGGGACCCCACAACCCTGGGACCCCCCAAGCCTGGGACACCCCAAACCCTGAACCCGCCAAACCCTGAACCCCCCCAAACCTGGGACCCCACAAGCCTGGGACCCCAAACCCTGAACCCCCCAAACCCCGAGCCCCCAGCGCTGTGAGGCGCGATCCCCACGGGTCGGCGCGGCGCCGCAGGGCCCGGGGCTGCGGTTCCTGCGCTGCCCGGCCGCCATGAGCGTGCTGCACCTGGCCAAGTTCCTGCGCAACAAGATGGACGTGCCCAGCAAGTACCAGGTGAGGGACGGGAACGGCGGGGATGAGGGGATGAGGGAATGAGGGAATGAGGGAACGGTGGGGATGAGGGAATGAGGGAATGGCGGGGATGAGGGAATGAGGGAATGAGGGAATGGCGGGAATGGTGGGAATGGTGAGAATGGTGGGAACGGCGGGAACGGCGGGGATGAGGGAATGGCGGGAATGGTGGGAACAGTGGGAATGGTGCGAATGGTGGGAATGACGGGAACAGCGGGGATGAGGGAATGAGGGAATGGCGGGGATGAGGGAATGAGGGAATGGCGGGGATGAGGGAATGAGGGAATGTGGGAATGAGGGAATGAGGGAATGGCGGGGATGAGGGAATGGCGGGGATGAGGGAATGAGGGAATGGCGGGGATGAGGGAATGGCGGGGATGAGGGAATGAGGGAATGAGGGAATGAGGGAATGAGGGAATGGCGGGGATGAGGGAATGGCGGGGATGAGGGAATGAGGGAATGGCGGGGATGAGGGAATGGTGGGAACGGCGGGGATGGCGGGGATGAGGGAACGGTGGGAACGGTGGGAATGGCAGGGATGGGAGGGGATGGGTGGGAATGTTGGGAATGCTTGGGAATGGTCCGGGAATGTTCAGGAATGTTGGGAATGTTTGGGGATGGTTGGGAATGTGAGGGGATGGCGGGAATGTGAGGGGATGGCGGGAATGAGGGAATGGTCGGGAACTCTTGGGAATGGTGGGGAATATTTGGGGATGCTTGGGAATGTGAGGGGATGGAGGGAATGTTTGGGGATGGTCGGGAATGGTCAGGAATGGTGGGAATGGTGGGAATGGTCCGGGAATGTTCAGGAATGGTGGGAATGTTTGGGGATGGTCGGGAATGGGAGGGGATGTGAGGGGATGGCGGGAATGAGGGAATGGTTGGGAATTCTTGGGAATGCTTGGGAATGTTTGGGGATGGCCAGGAATGGTCAGGAACACTTGGGAATGGTCCGGGAAGATTCAGGAATGGTGGGGAATGTTTGGGGATGGTCAGGAATGTGAGGGAATGGTGGGAATGGTGGGAATGGTGGGGAATGTGAGGGGATGGTCGGGAATGATCAGGAACACTTGGGAATGCTCAGGAATGCTCAGGAATGCTTTTGGATCCATCCTTTCCCTGGATGTCGGATCCATATTTCCCTGCTCCAGGTGGAGGTGCTGTACGAGGACGAGCCCCTGAAGGAATATTACACCCTGATGGACATCGCCTACATCTACCCCTGGAGGAGGGTGAGGAACCTGGGAAAATCTGGGAAAATCCAGGAAAATCTGTGCTGGGAATCCTGGCGTAATCTGTCCTGGAGAAACTGGGAATATCTGTACTGGGAAAAGCGGGAAAATCTGTCCTGGGGAAAAGTGGGAAAATCTGTCCTGGGGAAAAAAACCAGGGAAAATCAGTCCTGGGGGAGCTTTTCCCATTCTCAATCCCGGAGTGGGGGGATTTTCCTGACTGGGGCGTTTGCTCCGGGTGGGATTTTTGGGAT
Organism: Delichon dasypus; assembly: GCA_037837765.1. Lineage (NCBI taxonomy): Eukaryota > Metazoa > Chordata > Aves > Passeriformes > Hirundinidae > Delichon > Delichon dasypus. The sequence goes on along the minus strand of JBBAXF010000030.1, from coordinate 1,781,656 downwards.
CCCTGGTGGAGGTGGTGGCAGTGCCGGTGTCCCCATGGCGGTGGCAGTGCCGGTGTCCCCGCGGTGCCCCCGTGGTGTCCCCAGGGAAGGGAGGGTGGTGGCAGTGCCGCTGTCCCCGCGGTGTCCCCGTGGTGGTGGCAGTGCCGGTGTCCCCATGGTGGTGGCAGTGCCGCTGTCCCCATGGCGGTGGCAGTGCCGGTGTCCCCGCGGTGTCCCCGTGGTGTCCCCAGGGAAGGGGGGTGGTGGCAGTGCCGGTGTCCCCATGGTGTCCCTGTGGTGGTGGCAGTGCCGGTGTCCCCGCGGTGTCCCCGTGGTGGTGGCAGTGCCGCTGTCCCCATGGTGCTGGCAGTGCCGGTGTCCCCGCGGTGTCCCCAAGGAAGGGGGGTGGTGGCAGTGTCGCTGTCCCCATGGTGGTGGCAGTGCCGCCGTCCCCGCGGTGTCCCCAGGGAAGGGAGGGTGGTGGCAGTGCCGGTGTCCCCACGGTGTCCCCGTGGTGGTGGCAGTGCCGCTGTCCCCGCGGTGTCCCCGTGGTGGTGGCAGTGCCGCCATCCCCGCGGTGTCCCCGCGGTGTCCCCGCTCGGTGCCAGCCGTGCCCCGTGTCCCCAGAGCGGTCCCCTGGCTCTCAAGTACCGCGTCCAGCCCTCCTGCCAGCGGCTCCAGCTGTGCCCGGCGCTGCCGCCCGAGGCCACCAACGCCAGCGGCGCCTCCGAGTGCGACTCGGGCAGCGACAAAGCGCAGAGCCCCGCGCTGGCATCGCCCCCCGCGCTGGCATCGCCCCCCGGGCCCGCCCTCAACGGCTCCGCCTCGAACTGTCACCCGCTGCCACCCAACTGTCACCCGCTGCCACCCGCCCGCGGCCGCAAAACCGCCCTGAACGGCAGCGCGGGCTCGGCCCTGAGCTAAAAACCTCCGGGGGCTCAGGAAAATCCTCCTGGGACTGCTGAGAATCCTCCTGGGACTCGGGAAAATCCTCCAGGAGCTTGGGAAAATCCTCCCGAGACTGCTGAGAATCCTCTTGAGACTTGGGAAAATCCTCCTGGGGCTCGGGAAAATCCTCCCAGGACTCCTGCAGACCCTCCAGGGATTCCTCCAGACCCTCCAGGGACTCCGAGAAACCCTGCAGGGGCTGCTAAAAATCCTCCTGGGATTCGGGAAAATCCTCCTGGGGCTCGGAAAAGTCCACTTGGAACTCCTGCAGACCTTCCAGGGATTCCTACAGAAAATCCTCCTGGGATCCTACAGACCCTCCAGGGACTGCTCAAAACCCTCCAGGGATTCCTGAAAATCCTCCAAGGAACTGCTCAAAACCCTCCAGGGATTCCTGAAAGTCCTGCTGGGATTCCTCAAAATCCTCCAGAGGAACCTGCAGATCCTCCAGGGATTCCTACAAACCTTCCAGGGATTCCTACAAATCCTCCAGGGATTCCTAAAATTCCTTCCAGGGATCCCCAAAAAGCCCTGGAGGGAATTCCCAAACAATCTGAGTGTACATAGGGAGACAGAAGAGAAGAGTTCTACGGACTTATTTTCTAATTTAAAATCGCACACAAGACGCAGAAGCGGCGGCGGGTATTTTTAAACCTGGGGGGTTTTGTTGTTGTTGTTGTTGGGGTTTTTTTTTTGGGGGGTGGTTTTTTGGGGGTTTGAGGTTTGGGTTTGACTGGTGGAAGCTGCATGTCCCCTCCCCAACCCCAAATTCCCACATTCCCGGTTTTCCCCGAGGTTTTTCCCTCTCCTCCTCCCTCCCGGGGCCGTGGCCGCAGAGCCGAGGGCCAAGCACAGAAACCAAAAACCCCCAAAACCCCAAATCCGCCCCTCGGGCTCTGCTGCTGGGTTCTATTTCCATTTCTTTGTGATTTTTTTTGGGAATTTCTTTGCTTTCCCCGCAGTTTTGGGCGAAACCTAGCGCAGACTCTGCACAGTAAATTCGGATTTTTTGGGGTGATTTCCTCCAGCTCGGTGGCGGCAGCACAAATCCCTCCCCGGAATATTCTTCTCTCCCCCGAGGTCCTGGCAGCTCCAGGGAAATTTGGGAAGCGGCCAAATGTTTGGGATGGAGCTGCTCCCCACGGTCCCGAGAATTTTGGGTGTTTTTTTGTTGATTTTTTTTTTCTTTTTTTTGGTGTCTCGCCCTCCCCGCCCTCCCCTCACGGTGAGTTTGTAATAAAAGGAAAAGGAAAATATAAAAAAAATCAGATTGCAGCGGCTTCGGCGGGAAGGGGCCCAAACTCCACAGGAGCCCAAACCCCAGAGATCCCTCAATCCCAAACCCCAGAGGAGCCCAAACCCCGGAGATCCCTCCATCCCAAACCCCACACCTGCTCCATCCCAAACCCCGGAGATCCCTCAATCCCAAACCCCACACCTGCCTCCATCCCAAACCCCACAGATCCCTCAATCCCAAACCCCACACCTGCTCCATCCCAAACCCCACAGATCCCTCAATCCCAAACCCCACACCTGCTCCATCCCAAACCCCACAGATCCCTCCATCCCAAACCCCACACCTGCTCCATCCCAAACCCCGCGGCCGCCCCAGCTCCGATCCCGTTATCCAGAGGCCGATTTGGGGCCGGAAGGGGAATCCGCACCCCACAGAGGCGTCAGAGCAGCCGGGGCACAACTGGGATTTCATTGGGGTTTGGAGCCTCTCCCGTCCCCACTGCGAGCAGCGGACGGGAATCCCGGTGCTCCCGGTGCTCCTGGAGTTCCTGGTGCTCTTGGTATTTCTGGTATTCCCGGTGTTCCCGGGTATTCCCGGTACTCCTGGAGTTCCCATTGTTCTCGGTGTTCGCGATATTCCTGGGTATTCCCTGTTCCCCCGGAGCTCCTGGTATTCCCGGTACTCCCGTTACTCCTGGAGTTCTTGGTTCTCCCGGAGTTCTTGGTTCTCCCAGAGTTCCCGGTTCTCCCAGTACACCCGTTGCCCCCGGTTCTCCCGGAGTTCCCGGTGCTCCTGGAATTCCTGGTTCTCCTGGAGTTCCCGGTTCTCCCGGAGCTCCCTGAGTTCCCGGTGCTCCTGGTAGTCCCGGTAGTCCCGGAGTTCCTGGTTCTCCCGGTACACCCGGTGCTCCCGGTGCTCCCGGTACTCCCGGAGTTCCCGGTTCTCCCGGTACACCCGTTGCTCCCAGTTCTCCCGGAGTTCCCGGTTCTCCCGTTGCCCCCGGTGCTCCCGGTTCTCCCGGAGTTCCTGGTTCTCCCGGTACACCCGTTGCTCCCGGTATTCCCGGTTCTCCCGGAGTTCCCGGTGCTCCCGGTATTCCCGTTGCCGCCATTGCCCCCGTTGTCCCCGGAGCTCCCGTTGCCCGCGCTGCTCCCGGTTCTCCCGGTTCTCCCGGTTCTCCCGGTTCTCCCGGTTCTCCTGGTTCTCCCGGAGTTCCTGGTTCTCCCGGTACACCCGTTGCTCCCGGTGCTCCCGGTATTCCCGTTGCCGCCGTTGCCCCCGTTGTCCCCGGTTCTCCCGGTTCTCCCGGTTCTCCCGGTTCTCCCGCTGCTCACGCCCGGGCTGGCGGCGGCTCCCCGTGCCCGCTGTGCGCTCGGTGGGAGCCGTCGCAGTACGGGGGGCTCCGGGTGCGTTTGCAGCCGCAGAGCAGCGCGGGGCCGTCCCGGGAGGGGCTGAAACGCAGCGGCGACAACGCGGGCGCCTCCTTCTTGTGGGCACCGTCACACCAGGGCTGCGGAGGCACCGGCACCGGCTCACGGACGGCTTCGGGGCTGCCGACCCGCAGCGAAACCCCAAAACCGCCCCAAAACCGCCCCAAAACCTCCCGCTCCCGGACCGCGTGTGTGTGGGGGGGTTCCTGTGCGGCTGGTTCTGCGCTGGCCCCATCGGCATCCGCGCACATCCCAGTTCGAGGGGTGGCGGGTTCCCCCCGAGATCCCGGGACCCGCCAGACCCACCCCGGGGGTCCCCAGATCCCCCCGGAGTCCCCAGCCCGGGAACACCCGGAGTCCCCCCGCTTCTCCCGGAGCCCCCAGGACTCCCCCCGGTTCTCCCGAACTCCCCCCGCTTCTCCCGGAGCCCCCAGGACTCCCCCGGTTCTCCCGAACTCCCCCCGGTTCTCCCGGAGCCCCCGGGACCCTCCAGCCAACCCGGGGGTACCCAGCCCCAGTTTCGCCGGAGCCCCCCGGAGTCCCCCCAGCCCGGGAACCCCCGGAGCCCCCCGGTTCTCCCGGACCCTCCGGACCCCTCCCGGTTCTCCCGGACCCTCCGGACCCCCCCGGCCGGACCTGGCGCTTGCTGTGCCCGCAGGAGCACCAGCTGTAAGTCTTCTCCGCCTTCAGCTCCACCAGGAACGGCTCCTCGGCGGCGACCACCGGCTGCGGAGGGGGCGCGGAGCAGAACCGCGGGACCCGCGCCCCCCGCCAGGGCTCCCGGTACCGGCGGCCGCCCCCCGCCGCCCTCATCAGCGCCGTGAGCACGGCCGGGGCCGGGCCGGGCCGCAGCATGGTCCCGGTGCTGCTCCCGGTCCCGCTCCCGGTGCCGCTGCCGGTGCCGCTCCGAGTACCGGTCCCGGTGCCGCTCCCGGTGACCTTCCCGGCGCGGCTCCTCCTCCTCCTCCTGCTCCTCCCGGGGCCGCCGGAAGAGCCGGGGCGGGCCCGGGGAGCGCCGAGCTCCGTGCGGGGCGGTTCCTCCGCACCGGGCGGGGACCGGGACCGGGCGGGGACCGGGAGCGCTCCTGGATCGTGATCCCGGGGCTCGGGGCCGCTCCTGGATCGTGATCCCGGGGCTCGGGGCCGCTGCCGCCCCCGTCACCGGCTCCTGTCACCCGCTCCCAGTTCCCGGTGCCGTTCCCTGTTCCCAGTGCTGGTCCCCGTTCCCAGTTCCACTCTCAGTTCCCAGTCCTGGTGCCAATCTCCGTTCCTGATCCCGCTCCCAGTCACGGTGCCCATTCCCAGTGCCCATTCCCAGTGCCCATTCCCAGTGGCACTCCTGGATCCTGTTGTGTGGTCCCGATGCCCATTCCTAGTGATCAATCCCGCTCCCAGTGCCCATTCCCAGTGCTCAATCCCATTCCCGGTGCCCATTCCTGGTGCCCATTCCCAGCGCCCGTTCCCAGTGCCCAATCCCATTCCCGGTGCCCATTCCCAGTGCCCAATCCCATTCCCGGTGCCCATTCCCGGTGCCCATTCCCAGTGCCCATTCCCATTCCCAGCGCCCATTCCCGGTGCCCAATCCCATTCCCAGCGCCCATTCCCAGTGCCCATTCCCGGTGCCCATTCCCGGTGCCCAATCCCATTCCCGGTGCCCATTCCCGGGCAGCACACCTGCCTCAGGAGCGCCTCATCCCCTCTGTGCCTCCGTTTCCCCCCTGGAGCCCCCGGGCCCGCAGCCTCGGCCCTGCCGCTGCCGTGGGAATTCCCGGAATCCTGGCCTGTGCTTTTCCAGTGAGAATTCCTGGAATCCTGGCTTGGAAGCAGCTTTTTCTGTGGAAATTCCCGGAATCCTGGCACGGGAACGGCTTTTTCTGTGGGAATTCCTGGAATCCTGGCTTGGGAACGGCTTTTCCAGCAGCCAGACCCAATTTTGGGGCAGGAAAGGGGCCAAAGCAGGGGCAGCACGAGCCTGTGGATTTTTGGCTTCCAAGGAATAAATCCTTGGGAAAGAGGAGGAATCAGGAGCTGCTCACAAGCACAGCAAGAGGGGTTGGGATTTAACGGGGGCCGTCACTGGGGGATTTTTTGGGAAAAGCTCTCCTTTTCCAACTCATTCCCACCTCCAGGACCTCGCTCCCGCATTCCTGGGACCATCCCTGGTTTGGGATTTTGCCACAAATACCCAGCACCTGGCAGGGAATTCCCATTCCATTCCCATTCCCATTTCAGTCCCATTCCCATTCCCGTTCCCATTCCCGTTTCCGTTTCCGTTCCCGTTCCCGTTCCCATTCCCGTTCCCATTCCCGTTCCCAGTCCCATTCCCATTCCCATTCCCATTCCCGTTCCCATTCCCATTCCCGTTCCCATTCCCATTCCCATTCCCAGTCCCATTCCCATTCTCATTCCCGTTCCCATTCCCATTCCCATTCCCGTTCCCATTCCCATTCCCATTCCCAGTCCCATTCCCATTCCCATTCCCATTCCCATTCCCATTCCCATTCCCGTTCCCATTCCCATTCCCATTCCCATTCCCAGTCCTGTTCCCATTCCCATTCCCATCCCCATTCCCATTCCCGTTCCCATTCCCATTCCCATTCCCATTCCCATTCCCATTCCCATTCCCATTCCCATTCCCATCCCCATTCCCATTCCATCTGTCCCATCCCCATTCCCATTCCCATTCCCGTTCCCGTTCCCATTCCCATTCCCATTCCCATTCCTGTTCCCGTTCCCATTCCCATTCCCATCCCCATTCCCATTCCATCTGTCCCATCCCCATTCCCATTCCCATTCCCGTTCCCGTTCCCATTCCCATTCCCATTCCCATTCCCATTCCCGTTCCCGTTCCCATTCCCATTCCCATTCCCATTCCTGTTCCCGTTCCCGTTCCTGTTCCCATTCCCATTCCCATTCCATCTGTCCCATTCCCATTCCCATTCCCGTTCCCATTCCCTCTGTCCCTCCCCGCCCCATCACCTTCATTAAAAACCTCCTGGCGCTCCGTAATTAATATCATCATTTATTTATAATAAAGACCAGTCGAAGCAGCGTGAAAAAAATATATCTTGGCTACATTACCTTGAATTGCCAAAAATATACACATTTTTGTGTCTCTTTTCAGTTAATATCTTTAAAAAAAAAAAAAAAAAAGAGCCCTAAAACCGAACAGAAATTAAAAATAAAACACAAACTGACACGCCACGATCCTAACGGGCCAAGAAACGAACCCCAGTGCAACTGAAACGCGGATAATCTTTAGCTTTTTAAATTTTTTTTTTTTCCTTTTCTTTTTCCTTCCTCCTCCTGCTCTCCCGGAATTTTTGGGGGGGATTTTTTGGGGTGGGGGTTTTTTTTGTGTTTTTCCCACAGGGATTCAGCCGGGCATTCCCGGCTCTGCCAAAGGGACACCTGGAGGTGACAATTCCCGGGATTTGGGAGCTTTGGGTGGGTCGGGCACGGGGAGAGGGGTAAGTGCTTTGTGTCCGTGATCCCCTCGTTCCCTCATCCCGGAATTCCTGGAATCCAGAGGGATCCAGCCCTGGGAACTCCCGGAATCCAGAGGGATCCAGTTCGCAGAATTTCTGGAGATCCAGAGAGATCCATCTCTGGGAATTCCCGGAATCCAGAGGGATCCAGTTCGCAGAATTTCTGGAGATCCAGAGGGATCCAACTCTGCAAATTCCAGGAATCCAGAGGGATCAATCTCTAGGAACTCCCAGAATCCAGAGGGATCCAGTTCGCAGAATTTCTGGAGATCCAGAGAGATCCATCTCTGGGAATTCCAGGAATCCAGAGGGATCAATCTCTAGGAACTCCCAGAATCCAGAGGGATCCAGTTCGCAGAATTTCTGGAGATCCGGAGGGATCCAGCTCTGGGAATCACCAGAGTCCAGAGGGATCCAACTCTGCGAATTCCAGGAATCCAGAAGGATCCATCTCTGGGAATTCCCAGAATCCAGAAGGATCCAAGCCCGGGAATTCCCGGAGATCCAGAGGGATCCAGATCTTGGAATTCCTGGAATCCAGAGGGATCCAGCTTCAGGAATTCCGGGAATGCAGAGGGATGCCAACCCTCGCTGGCCCCCGAGCAGGGCCGGGGGCTCTGCCCAGCCTAAAAAAAATCCCCCAATTCCTGGATTTCCTTCCTCTTCCCAAGCCTGACTCCCAAACATTCCCGCAGGAGCCGATCCCAGCGTTTCCAGCCCTAAGTGCCTCTCCCTGACCCCTCGGTGCGTCCTGGGATTGGCCGGGGATCGGGGCGATCCCAACACGGATTTGGGGTGTCCCGGGATGGATCCCAGCCAGCATTCCCAACATTCCCAACATTCCCAACCCCTCAAACCTTCCGGATCCCCTCGGGGTCAGATTTTGGGGTCTTTGGGGTTGCAAACGGTCCTGGAGGCTGCGGGCAGGGATTTGGGATCAGAGATAAAAAAGTGGAAAATGAAATTGAAAAATGAAATGAAATGAAATGAAATATGAAATGAAATGAAACGAATGAAATGAAAATGAAATGAAAATGAAATGAAATGAAATGAAATGAAGATGAAATGAAATGAAATAAAATAAAAATAAAATAAATGAAATGAAATAAAAATGAAATAAAAATGAAATTAATGAAATTAAATTAAATAAAAATTAAATGAAATAAAAATGAAATAAAAATGAAATGAATGAAATTAAATTAAATAAAAATGAAATGAAATGAAATGAAATGAAATGAAATGAAATGAAATGAAATAAAATAAAATAAAGCCCAACTCCTGGCCACACCCCGCTGGCAGAGCCCCGCTGCCCCAAATCCTGGCTGATCCCAAATCCCGAGGATCCGCGGGATGTCAGGCGCAGCCCCGAAATCCCAGGTTTTAGCCCCAGTTTGGGGCTGGATTTGAGCCCAAGGCTCCTCAGGAGGGCGGCGCTGGGGCCTGGGGGGGATTTTGGGGTGGCACCTCCAGGGAGGGGTGAGGGGGAAAAGAGAAAAATCCAAAGGAATTACAAAGTGCAAGAACGGGATTGTGCCGGAGCGGGTTCGGGGATCCCAAAGGATGGGGCTCCCCAACAGCTTCCTAAGCTGGGTAAAACCTCTCGGAAGGTAAAATCCCATGATATATTTAATATAAATTCATCTTTCTGAGCAGCCAGCGGCTCTGCCCAGCTCAGAGCTCCAGGCTGGCAGCAGAAAGGGATTTTTTTGTTTTGTTTTTCTTTTTTTTTTTTTTTTTTTAGACAATCCTAGTGGTGCGAGTCTTAAGGAAAAAAAACCCAACCCCAATAAAATAAATTAAAAAAAAAAAATTTAAAAAAAAAGGGGAATTCAGCGGGGGATTTCCGAGCGGTCAGCGCAGCCCCACTGCGGATATCGGGAATAGTGCAAAGCAGGAAGGGCAGCGGGGATGTGCTGAACGCGGCACGAGGGTCCCGGAATTCGGGAGCTGGGCCTCTCCCGAAGGAGCTTCTGTCAGCTGGAGCAGTCCCGGAGCTCCGGATTCACCCAGGGATGAGGGAAGGAGGAGCATCGGTGCGGTTGGTGTTGGTGTTCCCCTTCCCAGAGCTGTCCTGACTGTGCTTCCTTCCATCCATCCACGGAACCATCCATGGAACCATCCACTGAACCATCCATGGAACCATCCACTGAACCATCCATGGAACCATCCATCCATCCATGGATTCCATCCATCCATCCGTGGATCCATCCATGGAACCATCCATGGATTCCGTCATTCATCCATGGATCCATCCATCCCTGGATTCCATCCATCCATCCATCCATTGATCCATCCATGGATTTCCGTCATTCATCCATGGATCCATCCATCCCTGGATTCCATCCATCCATCCATCCATTGATCCATTCATGGATTCCGTCATTCATCCATGGATCCATCCATCCATGGATTCCATCCATCCATCCGTGGATCCATCCATGGAACCATCCATGGATTCCGTCATTCATCCATGGATCCATCCATCCCTGGATTCCATCCATCCATCCATCCATTGATCCATACATGGATTCTGTCATTCATCCATGGATCCATCCATCCCTGGATTCCATCCATCCATCTGTGGAACCATCCATGGAACCATCCATGGATTCCGTCATCCATCCATGGATCCATCCATCCATGGATTCCATCCATCCATCCATCCATCCATCCATCCGTGGATTCCATCTATCCATGGATCCATCCATCCATCCATCCATCCATCATCCATCCCAGCTCAGAAGAAGCCGATTCCCGGTGGATATTCCAGGCTGAAGATGGAATCCAGGTCCAAAGGTGGAGGCCGGCGGAAGCGCGGACATCCCAGCCTCAGGGCTGTGGTCACTGTCCCAATCCTTGGAGCTCCCTTTTCCCGGGACCAGCGGGAGGACGTGGCTTTGCGGGAACGATCTGTGGCCGGCAGCGGATTTGGGATTCTGCTCCCCACAGACATTTCCATCTCCCAGCTCAGGGAATCCGCTCCTGCTCCAAAAGCTCCTCCTGGAGCCGGACAATCCTGGCACGGCCGCTTTTCCAGCTTTTGGGAATCAACAGCCTTCGGGAATTCCGGAGCGGGAATGTGCATTCCAGGAGGGAAGGACAGCCCCGGCCCCTCCGGCACCTGGCACAGGTGACAGCGTCCTCCCAGGCGGTGCCACCTCCTGCCCACCTCCGTCCGTCCCCATCCGTCGTGTCCTCCCAGCCGGAGCAAAGCCCGGTGGGAAAAGCGGGGAAATCTCAGCTTGGGAATTCTTCTGGATGTCCCCGCCTGGGCAGGGCCACCACGTCCTCCCTTGGCAGTGCCACAGCCAGTGTGACATCCTGGGACGCTGCCAGGTGCCACCACGTCCTTCCCCAGCACTGTCACATCCAGTGTGACATCCTTGGGACGCTGCCAGGTGCCACCATATCCATTCTGTGGCAATGCCACACCCAGTGCTGCCTCTGAAGACACTGCCAGGTGCCACCACGTCCTTTCCCAGCAGTGCCACAGCCAGGGTCACATCCTTGGGACGCCGCCAGGTGCCACCACGTCCTTCCCCAGCAGTGTGACATCCCTGGATGCTGCCAGGTGCCACCACGTCCCTTCCCTGGCAGTGCCACATCCTTGGGACGCCGCCAGGTGCCACCACGTCCTTTCCCAGCAGTGCCACATCCAGTGTGACATCCTTGCACACTGCCAGGTGCCACCACGTCCCTTCCCTGGCAGTGCCACATCCTTGGGACGCCGCCAGGTGCCACCATATCCATTCTGTGGCAATGCCACACCCAGTGCTGCCTCTCAGGACACTGCCAGGTGCCACCACGTCCTTTCCCAGCAGTGCCACATCCTTGGGACGCTGCCAGGTGCCACCACGTCCCTTCCCTGGCAGTGTGACATCCTTGGGACGCTGCCAGGTGCCACCACGTCCCTTCCCCAAGGATCTGCGGTGTCTCTGGTGCCTCGGGGGCTCCGCACGCTCCTGGCAGGATCCGCTGGAATTCCCTCCGGCAGCGGGGACAGGTGACCCCAGCTGGGCTCCCGGTGGCTCCAGGGCTCGGTGACGGCCGCCGTGGCTCCCGAAGCCGCTCCGGGGACGCTCCTCGGGAGCTGCGGGCTCCGGCGGCGCCGCGGGGAAGCCGCGATCCCCGGGGCGGGAGTTGGCTGCGGGCTCGGGGCCGGGAGGGCTCTTAGCCCTTGTCCTGCGCCAGGGGAGCGCCCTTGTCACCCAGCGGCTGCCGAGACAAACGGGGACACGGCCCAGGCGGGTCAGAGGGGACAGGGATGGCAGGGGTAGGGGCTGGGGACAGGGACTGGGGGGACAGGGACACGGCAGGGATGCAGGAGATGGCAGTGTCACCCCTGGGCACTGGTGTCTCTCATAGAGAGGCCAAAACCTCTCCCTCTCTGCTGGGTGCTGCCATCCCTCCCAAACCCCAGGGCTGTCCCCAGGGCTGTCCCATCCTGTCCCCACGCTATCCCCACACTGTCCCCACGCTGTCCCCAGGCTGTCCCCACACTACCCCCATCCTGCCCCAGGCTGTCCCCACGCTGTCCCACCCTATCCCCACGCTGTCCCCAGCTGTCCCCAGCTGTTGCCACCCTGTCCCCATGCTGTCCTACGCTGTCCCACGCTGTCCCCAGCTGTCCCCACGCTGTCCCACCCTATCCCCACGCTGTCCCCAGCTGTCCCACCCTGTCCCCACGCTGTCCCACGCTGTCCCCAGCTGTCCCCTCCCGCCCACAGCCCGTACCCACCCTGTCCCATGCTGTCCCACACTGTCCCCAGCTGTCCCACCCTGTCCCCATCTGTCCCCACCCTGTCCCACGCTGTCCCCAGCTGTCCCACCCTGTCCCACGCTGTCCCACACTGTCCCCAGCTGTCCCACACTGTCCCCAGCTGTCCCACGCTGTCCCCAGCTCTCCCCAGCTGTCCCCTCCCGCCCGCAGCCCGTACCCACCGTCCCTTTGGGGTTGCCGCCGTCGGGCTGCAGGCTGAGGAAGGGGTTGGGCACGGCCGGGGCCAGCGGCGGGGTGGCCCGGGGCGCCAGCAGCGCCCCGCCGGGGTTCAGCTGCTGCGGGGACAGCGAGGCCAGCAGCGAGCCGCTGCTGGGCGCCGCCGAGGTGAGCAGCGAGCCCGGGCTGGAGAGCAGCGGCGCCGAGGTGGCGGCCAGGAGGCCGCTGACGGACAGCTGCGAGGAGCCCTGCGACATCTGCAGCCGCTGCAGCTCCCGCTTCTGCTGGATCTGCTGCATCATCTGGAACACCAGCGCCTGCTGCTCCTGCGGGGACAGAGCGGGGACAGCGCTCGGAGCGGAGCGGCGACAAGGCGCCGGGAGGGAGGGGACGGAGAGGGGAGAGAGCGGGGATAGAGCGGGGATAGAGAGGGGAGAGAGCGGGGACAGACAGGGGAGAGAGCGGGGAGAGAGCAGGGAAAGAGCGGGGAAAGAGCGGGGACAGAGAGGGGACAGACAGGGGATAGAGGGGGGACAGAGCGGGGACAGCGCTCGGATCGGGGACAAGGCGCTGGGAGGGAGGGGACGGAGAGGGGAGAGAGCGGGGAGAGAGCGGGGACAGAGACGGGGATAGAGAGGGAATAGAGCCGGGAATAGAGCAGGGAAAGAGCCGGGACAGAGCGGGGATAGAGCGGGGAGAGAGCAGGGACAGTCAGGACAGAGTCAGGACAGAACGGGGACAAGGTGCTGGGCGGGAGGGGACAGAGTGGGGACAAGGCTCTCGATAAGAGGTGACAGACTGGGGATAGAGAGCTCTGCAAGAGGGGACAGAGAGGGGACAAAGTGCTCAATAAGAGGGGACAGAGCGGGGACAAGGCGGGGACAAGGCGCTCTGCAAGAGGGGAGACAGCGAGGACAGAGCGGGGACAACGCCCTCGATAGGAGGGGACAGAGCGGGGGCAAAGTGCTCAATAAAAGGGGACAGAGCGGGGACAACGCCCTCGGCAGCCGGGGACACCTCACACGCGGTCGGGTCTGTGGTGGGTGGGAAAACGCCGGGAGCGGATTTGGGATTCTGCGGATTTGGGATTCTGCTCCTCACAAACTTTTTTTGATCTCCGAACTCAAGTCCGGAGATTAAAAACTCCCGGGAATCCGCTGCCAGGTCCCAAAGCTCCTCCTGACCCTGGACAATCCCGGCTTTTCCAGCTGAGAAATTTGGGAATTCTGGGAGGGAAGAGGACATTTTCCCCAATATCCGCTGGGAACCTCCCCAAACGACAACGAACACAGGGCGAGGTTCCCGGCGGATTTGGGGGAGATTTCATGGCTGGAAGAGGGGACCGGCACTGGAACAGGGAGTGGTGGAACCACCAACCTTGGGAGCCTTCAAAAAGTGACTTAGGAGGACAAAAAAATCCCCTTAGAAGGGTTTGAGAAGGGACTGGAGGGTTCCAGAGGTGACCGAAGAGTTCCAGAGGTGACTGAAGGCGTCACCTGGATTTGGTTGAACGGGCACAGGGGGGATTTGGTCAAAGATTGGACCGGATGATTTTGGTGGATCTTTTCCAACCAGGGAATGCTCCTGGGAACAGGGACAAAGTCCCCTTGGCAGCGCTGGGGTTCATTCCCGGCCCGTGACACTCCCAAACCCAGCCGGGGATCGGTGACCCTGCCCCAGGCACCTGCAGGGACACAAATCCTGCACAACTCCAATCCGTCCAGTCCTGCACAATTCCAGTCCATCAAATCCCCCAAATTCCAATCCATCCAATCCTGCACAACTCCAATCCGTCCATTCCCCCAAATTCCAATCCATCAGTGACACAAATCCCGCACAATTCCAATCCATCCAATCCATCCATTCCCCCAAATTTCAATCCATCAGTGACACAAATCCTGCACAACTCCAATCCATCCATTCCCCCAAATTCCAATCCATCAGTGACACAAATCCTGCACAACTCCAATCCATTCCAATCCCGCACAATTCCAATCCATCCAATCCATCCATTCCCCCAAATTCCAATCCATCAGTGACACAAATCCCGCACAATTCCAATCCATTCCAATCCTGCACAACTCCAATCCATCCATTCCCCCAAATTCCAATCCATTCCAGTCCTGGGAAGGCTGAAAACAGGCTCTGGCAGGATTTGCAAACTGGGATCCAGCAGGATTTGCATCCTGGAATCAGACAGGAACTGCATCCTGGGATCCATCAGGATTTGCATCCCGGGATCCAGCAGGATTTGCATCCTGGAATCAGACAAGAACTGCATCCTGGGATCCACCAGGATTTGCATCCCAGGATCAGACAGGATTTGCATCCCAGGATGACTCCAGGAGGGAACTGCTCTCTCTTCCCCCTCCCGATTTCCTGGAGCTCCCGGAGCTCCCAGCTCCTCACCCCTCAGCACACGGAAGCTCCGACTGAACTTTTTCCCTCTGGCACAAAAGGAGCCCAAATCCCCAGCGCTCTCCCGGGCGGTGCCTCACCCCGCTCCCGGAGCTCTGCTCCTCCTGGCGCTCCCCACCCCAAATTCCCAACCCGCCCCTGAATTCCCTCGCCCACCCTTGGGCGAGCTCAGAAGATTCGGAGGCATGGAGACAACATCAGACTGGGAATTCCTCCGAGGAAAGGAAAGGAAAACCTCCGAGGTTTCCCCAACAACAACAAACCCCCAGCAGAAGGATCCGGACCTTACCGGGCTAAGCGGCTGGGAGGTCAGGAGCTGCTGCAGCTGCTGCAGCTGCTGCTCGTGCTGCTGCAGGACGTGCCGCTGCTGCTCCGTCAGGGGACCCACGCCGGCCGCGCTGCGGGGAGGGAGCGGTCAAAGCGCGGCCGCCGCTCCCGCCGACCGACCCCTTCCCCGGCACCCTGCTTTTCCTGAGATTTTTTAAAGCCTTTTGATTGTTCGTAAAGTGGAGTCAGTCTCTTTAGCTGCTGTACGATATTAGGAGCAGTTTTTGCTCTTTCTCACAGATGTAACATAAACAAATCCTTTGTTTTTCATTCCCTGCCTTTTGTTTGCACATTTCTAACCTGAAAACAATTGTAACTGACAGCTGCTCTGGCCATTGGGCTGAGGGGTGAAAACTCCAGAAGCCAATCCACAGCCAGACCCACAAATGTATAAAAAGTAAGAAATAAACAGGCAGAGGAGCTCTGGGCTTGGCTCAGCCTTGAGCTCGCTCGGAGGAACTCTCTGCCCTGTGAAAATCTCTCATCTCCGTGTGACTGCTTTGCGTGTCCCGGTCACACTTCCCTGTTATCCTGGTTTCTCTGAGCCTTTTGATTTTCTTAAATGGAGTCAGATCTTTTTAGTTATTGTGCAATATTAGAGCAGTTTTCTACCTTTCCCACAGATGTAACATAAACAAATCCTTTGTTTTTCATTCTCTGTCCTTTGTTTGCACATTTCTAACCTGAAAACAATTGTAACTGACAGCTGGTCTGGCCACTGAGGCTGAGGGGTGAAAACTCCAGAAGCCAATCGACAGCCAGACCCACAAATGTATAAAAAGTAAGAAATAAAGAGGCAGAGGAGCTCTGGGCTTGGCTCAGCCTTGGGCTCTCTCAGAGGAACTCTCTGCCCTGTGAAAATCTCGTCTCCGTGTGATTGCTTTGCGTATCCCAATCACACTTATCCTTCCCTGTTACCTTGGTTTTTCTGAGCCTTTTGATTTTCTTAAATGGAGTCAGATCTTTTTAGTTACTGTACAATATTAAGCGCAGTTTTCTACTTTTCTCACATATGGAACATAAACAAATCCTTTGGTTTTCATTCTCTGTCCTTTGTTTGCACATTTCTAACCTGAAAACAATTGTAACTGACAATTGGTCTGGCCACTGAGGCTGAGGGGTGGAAACCCCAAAAAGCCAATCTTCTGCTGGACCCACAAATGTATAAAAAGTAAGAAATAAACAAAGGGGTCTCCTCTCCTCTCCGCTCTCTCAGCTGTGAGCCGGGATCGGAAGGACCTCTGCGAAAACCTCTTGTCTGCGTGTGACTGCTCTGTGTGTCTCGGTGACACTTCCCTCCCTTCCCGGAGCTAAAAACCGCGGCTGGGGGGCCACGGAGAGAGGGGGAGAGAGCTGGGGGCCGCCCGTTCCTCACCTGCTCAGGCCGCCGGGGAGCTGGGAGGGCTGCGCTCCGTTCGGGATCCCGTTGCTGAGGGGCAGCTGCTGCGCTCCGGCCAGGCCGCCCAGCAGGTTTTCCACGGCGGGCAGCGAGGAGAGGCCGGAGGCGGCCGCCGGCCCCGCGCCCGCCGCCCTGGCCAGGCCGTTCACCTGCTGCGCCCCGGGCGCGGGCAGCGAGGCCGGGCTGGGCTGCAGCATGGGCAGGGGCGGGGGCGTGCTGTGGAAGGACAGGGAGGAGCTGCTCCTGCTGGGACAGCCCGAGTGAGGGTCCTGGGGGAGAAAGGGACACACAGAGCATCGGGGCTGGGAGGTGGAAGAAGAGGGGGCGGCGGGGTTCGGAGCCTGACGGGGGTCTCAGGAGGCGGGCGCAGCCCTGCTGGGTGTCCGACCTCACGCCGCCGCGCTCGGCTGCTCTGCCCGGCCCTGGGAGGAGCTGATCTCTGAGCCTGGGCTAGCGGGATTTACCGGCTGGCTACCGAGCCCTGCCCAGGGCCATGCCGTACCTCGGAGGACGTGGAGAGCGAGTTCTCGATGCCGAAGCTGTTCTTGCACGGGGGGCTCTTGCTGATGCTCAGGGAGTCGCCGGCGCAGACTGCCAGGGGAGAGCGGCGAGGCCGCGGGGTCAGGGCTGCGCCCTGAGGTGGCCGTGGGACAGATCCGACCCCGCTGTCACCCCTGGGCCGCCCCCAGGGCGCTGGGACACGTCCCTGTGTGTCCCGAGTTCCCTGGTGTCCCCAGCCCCAGTGCCCCCAATCCCAGTGTCCCCAATCCCAGCGTCCCCAATTCCGGTGTCCCCAGCCTGGTGTCCCCGGTGTCCCAATCCCAGTGTCTCCAGCCCCGGTGCCCCTAATCCCAGCGTCCCCAATTCCGGTGTTCCCAGCCTGGTGTCCCCGGTGCCCCCAATCCCAGTGTCCCTAATCCCAGTGCCCCCAATTCCGGTGTCCCCAGCCCCAGTGGCCGGTTGCCTTCTGTCCACTGGTGTCCCTAAACCTGGTGGCCCAGTGCCCTCAGACCCTCAATGTCCCCAATCCCGGTGCCCCAATCCTGGTGCCCCAATCCCGGTGTCCCAATCCCAGTGTCCCAATCCCAGTGTCCCAGTCCCAGTGTCCCACCCCCGGTGTCCCCAGTCCCGCAGTGCCGGTGTCCCCATCCCAATATCCCCACTCCCAGTGTCCCCAGTCCCGGTGTCCCCAATCCCAGTGTCCCAATCCCGGTGTCCTCGGTGTCCCCAATCCCAGTGTCCCAATCCCGGTGTCCCCATCCTGGTGTCACAGCCCTGGTGTCCCCATCCCGGTGTCCCCGGTATCCAAATCCCGGTGTCCCAATCCCGGGTGTTCCCGGTGTCCCCATCCTGGTGTCCCCATCCCAGTGTCCCCGGTGTCCCAATCCCGGTGTCCCCAATCCCGGTGTCCCAATCCTGGTATCCGTGGTGTCCCCAGTGTCCCCCCGCGGTGTCTCTGGTGTCCCAATCCCGGTGTCCCCATCCTGATGTCCCCAATCCCGGTGTCCCCATCCTGGTGTCAGCCCTGGTGTCCCCATCCCGGTGTCCCCGGTATCCAAATCCTGGTGTCCCAATCCCGGTGTTCCCGGTGTCCCCATCCTGGTGTCCCCATCCTGATGTCCCCAATCCCGGTGTCCCCGGTGTCCCCGGTGCCCTCACCGCCGGCGGGCAGGATGTACTGTGCCTGGCTGCCCGGGCCGTTGCTGCTGGTGACCACGGGGAAGGGCACGGACAGCTGCACGTTGAGCAGCTGCAGCCGCTCCTTCTTGGCCGTCAGCGTCATGATCTGCTCCTGCAGCCGCTGGTTCTCCTTCTGCAGCGAGTGCAGCGCCTTCAGCATCTCCACGACTGCCGGGGGAAAACGGGCAGAGAAAGGCAGGGAGTGGGGCTCCCGGTGCGGCCCCGCCATCCCCAAATCCCGGAGCCGCGGGAGCTGCGGCGGGCACTCACTGTTGACGCCGGCCTCGCCGTTGCCCTGCTTCTCCAGGAGCTGCTCGATGTTGGGGGTGGCCTGCGGGACGCTGTCCAGCTGCCCGCTGCTGCTGCACGACACGGTCTGGTCGAAGAGCGTCGGCAGGCTGCTGATGGGGGACCTGGGGGGCCGGGGGCGTCAGGGGGGCCCTGCTCCGATCCCAGATCCAATCCCAGATCCAATCCCTGCTCCCTGCTCCAATCCCAGATCCAATCCCAGATCCAATCCCAGATCCAATCCCTGCTCCCTGCTCCAATCCCTGCTCCAATCCCTGCTCCCTGCTCCAATCCCAGGTCCAATTCCTGCTCCAATCCCAGATCCAATTCCTGCTCCCTGCTCCAATCCCTGCTCCAATCCCAGCTCCAATCCCTGCTCTAATCCCTGCTCCAATCCCAGCTCCAATCCCTGCTCCAATCCCTGCTCCCTGCTCCAATCCCAGCTCCATTCCCAGCTCCAATCCCAGCTCCATTCCTCATCTGCTCCCTGTTCCATTCCCTGCTCCAATCCCAGCTCCAATTCCTGCTCCCTGCTCCAATCCCTGCTCCAATCCCTGCTCCAATCCCTGCTCCCTGCTCCAATCCCAGGTCCAATTCCTGCTCCAATCCCAGATCCAATTCCTGCTCCTGCTCCAATCCCTGCTCCAATCCCAGCTCCAATCCCTGCTCCAATCCCTGCTCCAATCCCAGCTCCAATCCCTGCTCCAATCCCTGCTCCCTGCTCCAATCCCAGCTCCATTCCCAGCTCCAATCCCTGCTCCATTCCTCATCTGCTCCCTGTTCCACTCCCTGCTCCAATCCCAGCTCCATTTCTCATCTGTTCCCTGTTCCATTCCCTGCTCCAATCCCAGCTCCAATTCCTGCTCCCTGCTCCAATCCCTGCTCCAACCCTGGTCTGCTCCCTGTTCCATTCCTCGCTCCATTCCTGCTCCAATCCTGGTCTGCTCCCTGCTCCATTCCCTGCTCCATTCCCACTCCTGTTCCATTCCCTGCTCCATTCCCTGTTCCATTCCCGTTCCTGCTCCATTCCCAGCTCCCACCCCAGCCGGATCTGCCGCAGCCCCTCCCCAGCTCAGCCTCTGCTGCCCTTCAGGCGAGCCCCGAGCCCGGCGCTTGTGTTTGTGCTGGCTCAGGCTGGGAGAGCAAACCTGGCTCCTCCCATCCCATGGACCGCATCCCATGGATCCCATCCCATGGACCCCATCCCATGGATCCCATCCCATGGACCCCACCCCATGGATCGCATCCCATGGACCCCATCCCATGGACCCCATCCCATGGATCCCATCCCATGGACCGCATCCCATGGATCCCATCCCATGGACCCCATCCCATGGATCCCATCCCATGGACCCCATCCCATGGACCCCATCCCATGGATCCCATCCCATGGATCCCATCCCATGGACCCCATCCCATGGATCCCATCCCATGGATCCCATCCCACACCACAAGGAGCAGGGCAGGAGCTGCTTCCAGGCCTTGCTGCTGTCCCTCTGTCCCTGCTGTCCCTCTGTCCCCTCTGTCCCTCTGTCCCTCTGTCCCTGCTGTCCCTGCTGTCCCCTCTGTCCCTCAGTCCCCACTGTCCCTCTGTCCCTCTGTCCCTCTGTCCCCTCTGTCCCTGCTGTCCCCTCTGTCCCTGCTGTCCCTCTGTCCCTGCTGTCCCTCTGTCTCTGCTGTCCCTCAGTCCCCTCTGTCCCCTCTGTCCCTCTGTCCCTCTGTCCCCTCTGTCCCCTCTGTCCCTCTGTCCCTCTGTCCCTCTGTCCCTGGGGACACTCACATGGAGGACAGGCTCTCCTGTGGGGACGTCCCTCGGCAGCCAAAGCCGCAATCCTCCAGGTCGGGCTCTGTGCAGGGACAGGGACAGAGGGACAGCGGGGTCAGCAGAGCAGGGCACGGCCGGAGCCCGGAGAGTGACCAGAGAGTGACCAGAGAGTGACCGGAGAGTGACCAGAGAGTGACCGGAGAGTGACCGGAGTGTGCCCGGAGAGTGACCAGAGAGTGACCGGAGAGTGCCCGGAGAGCGACCGGAGAGTGACCAGAGAGTGACCGGAGAGTGACCGGAGAGCGACCGGAGAGTGACCAGAGAGTGACCGGAGAGCGACCGGTGTGTGCCCGGAGAGTGACCGGAGAGCGACTGGAGAGTGACCGGTGTGTGACTGAAGAGTGACCGGAGAGCGACTGGAGAGTGACCGGTGTGTGACTGAAGAGTGACCAGTGTGTCACTGGAGAGTGACCGGAGAGTGACCGGTGTGTGACTGGTGTGTGCCCAGAGAGTGACCGGAGAGTGACCGGTGTGTGCCCAGTGTGTGCCCGGTGAGTGACCGGTGTGTGCCTGGAGAGTGACCGGTGTGTCACTGGAGAGTGACCGGAGAGTGACCGGTGTGTGCCCAGTGTGTGCCCAGAGAGTGACCAGTGTGTCACTGGAGAGTGACCGATGTGTCCCCAGTGTGTCCCCAGTGTGTCCCCAGTCTGTGCTCATTGTGTCCCCTGTGTCCCTGCTGGGTGACACCGGGCGGTACCGGGCGGCACCAGAACCGAGCGGTACCGGCAGCTGCTGGCACTGAGCAGCACAAAAAACCGAGCTGCACCGGGGAGCGCCGAGCGGCACCGAGCGGTACCAGAACCATGGGGTCCCGGTGAGCACCGAGCAGCACCGAGCGGTACCAGAACCACGGGGTCCCGGTGAGCACCGAGCAGCACCGAGCGGTACCGAGCAGTACCAGAACCAAAGGGTTCTGGTGAGCACCGAACAGTACCAGAAGCAAGGGGTCCTGGTGAGCACCAAGCAGCACCGAGCGGTACCGGAACCACGGGGTCCCGGTGAGCACCGAGCGGCACTGAGCGGTACCAGAACCACGGGGTCCCGATGAGCACCGAGCGGCACTGAGCGGTACCAGGCAGTACCAGAACCAAGCAGTACCAGGGAACACCCAGGGGCACCGAGCGGCACCAGCGCAGTGTGGCACTGGGAGGGAGGTACCAGCACCGAGTGGTACCAGAACTGAGCGGCACTGGGAAGTACCGAACCCTACCGAGCAGCACCAGTACCGGGCAGCACCGGTACCGAGCAGCACCGGTACCAAGCAGCACTGGTACCGGGCAGCACCGGTACCGAGCAGCACCGGTACCAGGCAGCACCGGTACCGAGCAGCACCAGTACCGAGCAGCACCGGTACCACGCAGCACCGGTACCGAGCAGCACCGGTACCAAGCAGCACCGGTACCGAGCAGCACCAGTACCGAGCAGCACCGGTACCGAGCAGCACCAGTACCGGGCAGCACCGGTACTGAGCAGCACCAGTACCGAGCAGCACCGGTACCGAGCAGCACCAGTACCGGGCAGCACCGGTACCGAGCAGCACCAGTATCGAGCAGCATCGCAGTGAACAGCACCAGTACCGGGCAGCACCGGTACCAAGCAGCCCCGGTACCAAGCAGCACCGGTACCAGGCAGCACCGGTACCGAGCAGCACCAGTACCGGGCAGCACCGGTACCACGCAGCACCGGTACCGAGCAGCACCAGTATCGAGCAGCATCGCAGTGAACAGCACCAGTACCGGGCAGCACCGGTACCAAGCAGCCCCGGTACCAAGCAGCACTGGTACCAAGCAGCACCGGTACCAAGCAGCCCCGGTACTGAGCAGCACCAGTATCGAGCAGCACCGGTACTGAGCAGCACCAGTACCGAGCAGCACCGGTACCGAGCAGCACCGCAGGGAATAGCGCCGACCCTGCAGAAGCCTTCCCCAGGGAGCAGCTGCCGGTACCACCCGGTACCACCCGACACCTCCTGGCCCCTCCCGGCACCTCCCGGTACCACCCGGCTCCTCCCGGTACCGCCTGGCACCTCCCGGCCCCTCCCGGTCCCGCCCGGCCCTGCCCGGTCCCGCGGCACGGGGCGCTCACCCCGCCAAGGTCCCCCTGGCCGTTCCCTCTCCTCCTGTCCCTGTCCCCTGGGATCACAGCCCGACCCTCCTCGGCTGTCAGGGACCTGGGCAGATCCAGAAGATCCGCTCCTGATCCCTCTTTTCTCCAGGATCGACATTCCCAGCTCCCTCAGCCGCTCCAAACCCTTCCCTGGCTGCGCTCCAGCCCCTCCGTGTCCTTCCTGGGGAGATCCCAAAGCCAGGATCCGAGGTGTGTTCCCAGCACGGCTTTGGCACCCAGAACATCCAGAACCTTCCTGCAGAGCCGTCCCTGCGCCCCGGGAAATCCGGGATGGGGCACACGTGCAGGATTTCTCCCATTCCCAGGGTAATCCGGGCTAAATCCCATCTTTATCTTCCCGTCCCCTCGCCCTGGGCCCTGCCAGATGTTGTGGCTGCAGCTCCAGCTGTGTCCCCGCCCCTCCTCTCCTTCCCCAGACATTCCCAGGGATCCCGGAAATCTGCAGGGAATTCCCAGAGGGAATCCTGCCCGTGATTCCCAGCGGGGATTTCCTGCCGCTGCTGGGAATGAGAAAACCCAGCTGGGGCTCGGGGGGATCCTGCCTCCCTCATCCCCTCGGGAATGTCCTGGGATTGTCCTGGGACACTCTTCCAGGCAGGAATAATCCACATTCCTGGCTGTGGCCAGAATTTCCCAGTGTTGGAGCAGCTTCCGGTGTCGGGATGGGCTCCAGGAGAGCTGGACGGAGGGACAGGACACCGGGAATGGGTTTGAACCGGGACAGGGCAGGGATGGATGGGATTTTGGGATGGAATTCCTCCCCGTGAGGGTGGGGAGAGGCTGGGATGGAATTCCCAGAGAAGCTGTGGCTGCCCCTGGATCCCTGGAAGTGTCCCAGGCCAGGCTGGATGGGGCTGGGATAATGGGATGATCCTAAAGGTCCCTGCACTCTGCCAGCACGTGGCCAGGAGAACCCAGGGATCCAGGGAATATCCATTCTCCAGGGAAACCCAGTTATCCAGGGGAACCCAGTTATCCAGGGACATCCATTCTCTAGAGACACTCATTATCCAGGGACACCCAATTCTCCAGGAATATCCACTCCCCAGTGACACCCAATTCTCCAGGAATATCCATTCCCCAGGGAAACCCCGTTATCCAGGGGAACCCAGTTATCCAGGGATATCCACTCTCCAGGGACACCAAATTCTCCAGGGACACCATTCCCCAGGGATATCCTTTCTCCAGGAATATCCATTCTCCAGGAATATCCATTCCCCAGGGATATCCATTCTCCAGGGACACCCATGATCCAGGGACACCCCATTCCTCAGGGACACCCAATTCTCCAGGAATATCCATTCCCCAGGGACACCCATGATCCAGGGATATCCATTCCCCAGGAATATCCATTCCCCAGGGACACCCAATTATCCAGGGCCGCTCCAGAGGAGCTGCGGGCAAACACGACTCCCCTTTCCTGCCCCGACCGCCACCCCGAGGGAGAGCGGCTGGAAAAGCCGGGAATGCGGCTGAGAAAGCCGGGAATGCAGCTGGGAAAGCCGGGAATGCAGCTGAGAAAGCCGGGAATGCAGCTGGGAAAGCCGGGAATGCGGCTGGGAAAACCGGGAACGCAGCCGTGGCCTCCTGTCCCGCCGGGAGAGCCCTCGGGAATGCCGGCGGTGACATACCTGGGAATTCACGTACCTGCCCGGCTGCTCTCCGGCTGGCTCAGGATGGGATTCAGCGACAGCCCCGACGTCAGGGGGCTCCCGAAAATGTGCGAGGAAGGGAGGCTGAAGGTGGAACCCGCCAGGGAGAACACCTGCACGGGAAACGGGGAGATATCCTCCCTATCCCAGCTCTTCCCGAGATAAAAACGGCGCCTGGGAGCCTGGAGGGAGGCTTGGAGCGTTCCCAGCGCCGGCCGGGAGCACCTGGGGATGGTGTGGAAATGGGGAAATCGCTCTTCCCGGTGGAAAAGAGCCCGGCAGGGATGGGCTCCGTGTCTTGGCACGGGGAGGGGACACGGGGGACACGCTGGGATTCGGGAATGGCGGGGATGGCAGCGCTGGGGGATCGGGGAAAGGGCCGGGCAGGATCCAGGAAAGGATCCAGAGAGATTGCAGCCAGGATCCAGGAAAGGATCCAGGAAAGGATCCAGGCAGGATCCAGAGAGATTCCAGCCAGAATCTCGCACCAGATCCAGCCAGGATCCTGCCAGGACCCAGCACAGGATCCAGCAGAGAATCAAGCCAGGATCCGGAGAGATTCCAGCCAGAATCCAGCACCAGATCCAGCCAGGATCCTGCCAGGACCCAGCACAGGATCCAGCAGAGAATCAAGCCAGGATCCAGAGAGATTCCAGCCAGAATCCAGCACCAGATCCAGGCAGGGGCCAGGCAGGGGATAGACAGGATCCAGGCAGGATCCAGCACAGGATCCAGAATCCGATCCAGGCGGGATACAGCACAGGATCCAGCACACATCCCCGGTGCCTGCCCGGGAAGCTCCCAGCGGCGGGGAGCTCCTCCCGGCTCCCATCCTGCCATCCCAGGGATGGGACACGGAGCCCCCGCGCCCTGCCCGTGTCCCCACGGGGAGCAGCTCCCTCCAAACCACGGGAAAACGCGGAAAATCCACGGCTGCGAGCCCATCCCCGAATCCCAGCCCCATCCCGAGGCCCTCCCCGAATCCCAGCCCCTTCCCGTGCCCATCCCGAATCCCAGCCCCATCCCGAGGCCCTCCCCGAATCCCTGCCTCTTCCCGTGCCCATCTCCGTGCCCCTCCCCGAATCCCAGCCCCTTCCCGTGCCCCTTCTCGAGCCCATTCCCAAATCCCAGCCCATTCCCATGCCCATTCCAGTGCCCATTCCCGAATCCCAGCCCGTTCCCGTGCCCATTCCCGTATCCCAGCCTATTCCCAAGCCCATTCCCGAATCCCAGCCCCTTCCCGTGCCCATTCCCGTATCCCAGCCCATTCCCGGGCCCGTCCCCGTGCCCATTCCCGAATCCCAGCCCGTTCCCGTGCCCATTCCCGTATCCCAGCCTATTCCCAAGCCCATTCCCGAATCCCAGCCCATCCCCGAGCCCATTCCCAATCCTAGCCCATTCCCGGGCCCGTTCCCGTGCCCATTCCCGTATCCCAGGCCATTCCCAATCCCAGCCCATTCCCGTGCCCATTCCCAATCCCAGCCCATTCCCGTGCCCATTCCCGTATCCCAGCCCATTCCCGTGCCCATTCCCGTATCCCAGCCCATTCCCGGGCCCGTTCCCGAGCCCATTCCCAATCCCAGCCCATTCCCGAGCCCATTCCCAATCCCAGCCCATTCCCGAGCCTATTCCCGTATCCCAGCCCATTCCCGTATCCCAGCCCATTCCCGTGCCCACTCCCAATCCCAGCCCATTCCCGGGCCCGTTCCCGAGTCCCGGCCGCTCCCGGGCCTCACCTGCGTGGTGGAGCCGGCGGCGGAGGAGCAGGCGGGGATGGAGCTGGCGAAGGGCGAGCGGCTGAGCGGGGGCAGCGCGGCGCCGCCCTGGTGCGGGAGCAGCCCCGAGGGGAGCGGGGTGCTGCACACCGCCCGCAGCGCCGCGCCCAGCGGGATCGGGTCCTTGTTACTGGTGTAGATCCCTGCGGAGAGCGGGGGAGCCCTGAACATCCCTGCTGATCGAGGGGAGCCCTGAACACCCCTGCTGATTGAGGGGAGCCCTGAACACCCCTGCTGGTCGAGGGGAGCCCTGAACATTCTGGAGAGGGGAGCCCTGCTCGTCCCGGAGACGGGATCCCTGCTCATCCCGGAGAGGGGAGCCCTGCTGATCCCGGAGACGGGATCCCTGCTCATCCCGGAGAGGGGAGCCCTGCTCATCCCTGCTGATCGAGGGGATCCCTGCTCGTCCCTGCTCATCCCGGAGATGGGATCCCTGCTCATCCCTGCTGATCCTGGAGAGGGTATCTCTGCTCATCCCTGCTGATCCCGAGGGCTGGGAGAGATCCCTGCTGGGCTGGGAGAGGGGATCCCTGCTCATCCCTGTTGATCCCAGAGAAGGGATCCCTGCTCATCCCTGCTGATCCCGGAGAGGGGATCCCTGCTCATCCCTGCTGATTGAGGGGATCCCTGCTCATCCTGGAGACGGGATCCCTGCTCATCCCGGAGACAGGATCCCTGCTCATCCCTGCTGATCCCAGAGAAGGGATCCCTGCTCATCCCTGCTGATCGAGGGGGATCCCTGCTGATCCCGGAGACGGGATCCCTGCTCATCCCGGAGAGGGGAGCCCTGCTCATCCCTGCTCATCCCAGAGACGGGATCCCTGCTGATCCCGGAGACGGGATCCCTGCTCATCCTGGAGAGGGGAGCCCTGCTCATCCCTGCTGATCCCGGAGAGGGGATCCCTGCTCATCCCTGCTGATTGAGGGGATCCCTGCTCATCCTGGAGACAGGATCCCTGCTCATCCCTGCTGATCCCGGAGAAGGGATCCCTGCTGATCCTGGAGAGGGGATCCCTGCTCATCCCTGCTGATCCCGAGGGCAGGGAGAGGAAATTCCTGCTGATCCTGAGGGCAGGGAGAGGAGATTCCTGCTGATCCTGAGGACAGGGAGAGGAGATTCCCGCTCTGCAGGGAGACGAGATTCCTGCTGATCCTGCTTCTCCTGTGGGCCAGGGAAAGGAAATTCCTTCTAATCCCGATTGCAGGGAGGGGAGATTCCTTCTTCTCCCAAGGGCCAGGGAGCCGCCATTCCCTCCTCTCCTTTCCCCTCTGGAAGCATCGGGAAGGGATGGGGAACATTTGGGATTGGGAACACTCAGGATTGGGAACACTTGGGATGGGGAACACTCGGGATTGGGAACATTCGGGATTGGGAGCACTCAGGATTGGGAACACTCGGGACTGGGAACATTTGGGATTGGGAACACTCGGGACTGGGAACACTCGGGACTGGGAACATTTGGGATTGGGAATATTTGGGATGGGGAACACTCGGGACTGGGAACACTCGGGACTGGGAACATTTGGGATTGGGAACACTCGGGACTGGGAACACTCGGGACTGGGAACATTTGGGATTGGGAACACTCGGGATTGGGAACACTCGGGACTGGGAACACTCGGGATTGAGTGTCACCTCAGTCTCTCCTCTCCTCTCCCAGCTGCCTTAACCCCTTCCTCCCCCGTGTCCCGGCTGTCCCCAGTCCAGAGAAGGAGCCCCACTGGGAGCACTGGGAATTGTTACTGGGAATTGTTGCTGGGAATTGTTACTGGCGTCTCCCAGCCCCACTGGATGCGGGAACACCGGGATGAGAGGTTTTGTTTTGATAAAAGAAGGTTTAAACTGAAGCACTCCCACACTCGGGGTCGTGGAATGTTCCCCTTCATCCAGCTGGGAATTCAGCTCTGGCTGGGCAAAGACGGCGTTGGGGAAGTTCCCAGCTCGGATCTGCATCCCGAATTTCGGAAAGCTGATCCGGGGGAAAACTCCAGGGTGAGTGAAATCCATGGGAGGTGGATTTTTACGGATTCAAAGGACAGAGGTCTGTGCAGGCAGGTCTGGACATGGCTAAAGTGTGCTGGGAAAGGCTGGGAAAGGCTGGAAAAGCCTGGAAAATTCTGGGAAAGGTTGGGAGATTCTGAAAAAGGCTGGGAAATTCTGGAAAAGGCTGGAAAATTCTGGAAAAGGCTGAGAAAGGCTGGGAAAAGGCTGGAAAAATTCTGGAAAAGGTTGGGAAATTCTGAAAAAGGCTGGGAAAGGCTGGGAAAAGGCTGGAAAAATTCTGGAAAAGGTTGGGAAATTCTGAAAAAGGCTGGGAAATTCTGGAAAAGGCTGGGAAAGCCTGGAAAATTCTGGGAAAGGTTGGGAAATGCTGGAAAAGGCAGGGAAAAGGCTGGGAAAATTCTGGAAAAGGCTGGAAAAGCCTGGAAAATTCTGGGAAAGGTTGGGAGATTCTGAAAAAGGCTGGGAAATTCTGGAAAAGGCTGAGAAAGGCTGGGAAAAGGCTGGAAAAATTCTGGAAAAGGTTGGGAAATTCTGGAAAAGGCTGGGAAAGCCTGGAAAAGGCTGGGAAAGGTTGGGAAATGCTGGAAAAGGCAGGGAAAAGGCTGGGAAAATTCTGGAAAAGGCTGGAAAAGGCAGGGAAAAGGCTGTGAAAAGGCGGAAAATTCTGGAAAAGGCTGGAAAAGGCTGGAAAAGGCAGGGAAAAGGCGGAAAATTCAGCAAAAGTGAGCGCAGGCGGATCGCTGGAAGCGAGGGCGGCGGGGGAACCGACCTGAGCCCAGCAGCGGCGACTCCACGCTGAGGCTGGGCAGAGCGGCGGGGTGGCCGAAGGCGCGGGAGGAATTCCCGACGCTGGAGCTGACGAGCGATCCCGCGGAGAAGGGCGAGGAGGAGGTGGAGGTGGAGGCGGCCAGCTGAGCCCCCGGAGCCTCCTTGGCCTTGCCGGCCTTGGGCCTGCCGGGGCCGTGCTTGTTCTTCTTGCTGCCCTTGTGCTTCTTCTCCTTGAGGACCTCTCCCTCCTCGGCGCCCAGCGACGGCATCCGCTTGTGGCCGGAGGCGCCGGAGCTGCCGCCGGAGCCGGATCCGCCGCCGGAGGGGCCGCCGAGGGCGCCGGGGGTTTTGTAGTCCACGGGCGAGGCGTCGCGGGCTCGCTGCGGGCCCACGGCCGAGGTGGAGAAGCGCATGATGGAGCCGAAGCCGGAGAAGATGACCTTCTGCTCGAAGACGTCGGCCTTGGCGCCCTCGTAGAGCGGGGAGCAGTGCGAGGACGAGCCCGAGGCCGAGGCCTTGCGGAACTTCTCGTCCTCCTGCTCCAGCTTGGGGAAGGGCAGCAGGTCCTGGGAGCCGGGCAGGCTGCAGGAGGAGCCTGGGGACACGCGGGGAGAGGTCAGAGGGTGCCCGGCCTTCATCGCCTCCTCCTCCTCCATAGCTCCCCTCTTCCTCCTCCTTCATCTTTTCCCTCTCCCTCTTCTCTTCCTTCTCCTTCATCGCTCTGCTTCTCTCCTTCATTGCTCCCATCTTCCTCCTCCTTCACCATTCTGCTTCTCTCCTCCATCGCTCCACTCTTCCTCCTCCTCCATCTTTTCCCTCTTCCTCTTCTTTCTCCTCCTCCTCCATCACTCCACTCTTCCTCCTCCTCCATCTTTTCCCTCTCCCTCCTTCTCCTCCCCCTCCTCCTTCATCCTTCTCCTCTTTTCCTTCATCCCCTTCCTCCTCCTTCATCTTTACCCTCTCCCTCTTCCTCCTCCTTCCTCCCTCTCCTCTTCCTCCTCCTTCATCGCTCCCCTCTTCATTCTCCTCCATCTTTTCCCTCTCCCTCTTCTTTCTCCTCTTCCTCCTCCTTCCTCCTTCCCCTTTCTCGCTTCTCCTCCTGCCTCTCCTCTTCCTCCTCCTTCATCCCTCTGTGTTTCTCCTTCATCCCTGTCCTCTTCTTCCTCCTCCTCCCCTCTTCCTCCTCCCTCTCCTCTCCTTTTCTCCTTCATCCCTCCCCTCTTCCTCCTCCTCCCTCTCTTCTCCCCCCTCCTTCATCTTTTCCTTCTCCCTCCTCCCTCTCCTCCTCCTCCTCCTTCATCCCTCCCCTTTCACCCTCCTCCTCCTCCTCCTTCATCCTTCTCCTCTATAATTTCCCACTCCCTCCTCCTCCTCCTCCTCACCGGCTGTCTGGAATGTTCCTCCAGGCGCGGCCGATCCGAAGCCTCCGGAGCTTTTCCCGCTCCCGGTTTTCTTTCCCTTGTGGCCGCTGCCGTGGCCGGAGGATTTCCTGCCCTTGGCCTCGGCCCGCGCCGCCTCCGCGCCGTCCTTGGCCTCGTGGTGGCCACCGGAGCCCTGCCGGGGACGGGCACGGGGTGACCCGGGAGCCGCCGGGATCCTCGGCCGCATCTTCCCAGCTTTTCCCCATCTTCCTGATCTGATCTTCACGATTTTCCCATTTTTCCCCATTTTCCTGATCTGATCTTCACGATTTTCCCTGCCCTTTCCCAGTTTCCTGGATAAATTTCCCCACCCTTTCCCAGTTTCCCAGTGGATTTTCCCACCCTTTCCCAGTTTCCTGGATAAATTTCCCTGCCCTTTCCCAGTTTCCCAGCAGAATTCTCCACCCTTTCCCAGTTCCCTGGATAATTTTTCCCGCCCTTTCCCAGTTTCCCAATGGATTTCCCTGCCCTTTCCCAGTTTCCCAATGGATTTTCCTGCTCTTTCCCAGTTTCCTGGATAAATTTCCCTGCTCTTTCCCAGTTTCTCAGTGGATTTTCCTGCCCTTTCCCAATTTTTTTTGATAAATTTTCCTGCCCTTTCCCAGTTTTCTGGATAAATTTCCCCGCCCTTTCCCAGTTTCTCAGTGGATTTTCCTGCCCTTTCCCAGTTTCCTGGATAAATTTTCCTGCCCTTTCCCAGTAGATTTACCGCCCTTTCCCAGTTTCCCAGTGGATTTCCCGCCCTTTCCCAGTTTCTCGGTGGATTTTCCCGCCCCACGGATCCGGTACCTTCTCGGCGGCCGCGGCCACGGGAGACGTGGGGAGGCCGCTGGGAGACTCCGGCCGCTTCTTGTGCTTCTGCTTCGGCCTCTCCTTGTCCTTGCGGCTCTGGGAAAAAAAAAACAACCCGGGAACCTCTGGAATGCCGGAATTCCCAGCGCTGGGAAGAGCAGCGGCGGATCCCGTAAAGAAATCCATAAAGAAATCCCTATTTCTCCCTATTTTTTTCCAACACAGATCCCACAAAGAAATCCAAATAAATCCCCATTCCTGTGATTTTCCGGTAGGCGATCCCGTAAGTAAATCCAAATAAATCCCCATTCCCATGGTTTTCCACCTGCAGATCCCATAAATCCCCCCCCCAAAAAACCCAAATTCCTGAATTTCTGGGCTATTGATGGGAATCAAACCAACCCCACACCAACCCCAGGCTCTGCTTCCCGCATTCCCGGCTGCTTTTCCTGGAAATCCCAGGACTTCCAAGATCCCGGAGCCGTTTTTTAGGTCCAGAATTAAAATCGGAATTAAAAAATTAAATTAATTTCCACCTCCCGCCGCTCCCGTGGGTTCAGGAATTCCGGAACCATTTTTAGGAGCAGCAGAATTTAAAAAATTCCCCGCCCCAGCCAGATCTGGCTCCTAAATAATTCCTTTAACCAGGAAAAAAAACCCAAAAAAAACCCTTTCCAGGGGTGGATTTATCCCCTTTTCCCAAACAACCTGATCCAAACCATTCCCCAATTCCCAAAAATTGATTTTCATCCCTAAAATCCCCCCTCACCGGCCAAAAATCAGAATTTTTTATTCCATGAAAACATCAAATCCGAGGCGGAACGCCTCTGGATTTTGAGGTTTAGAGCCGCCTTTCGCCTCCTGGATTGAGGAAATCCTGGGAATTTGGGGAATTTGGGGGGGGATTTTGGGAATTTTCTCACCTTTTTTGGCCGCTCGTGGTGGGACAGGTGCTTCTCCTGGGTGGGGGATGAGGAGCGGCTCCTCCTGCCCGGGAGGAAGGAGCTGCTCCCGGAATGCCGAGAGGTCTTCTGAGGGAATCCGGGATGGAAGGGGGGGAAAAAGAGGGAAAAGGGGGAAAAAAAGGGAAAACGGGGAAAAAGTGGAGAAGGGGGAAAAGGGAAAAGCAGGAAAGAATAGAGGGAAAGGGGGAAAAAATGGAAAAGAGGGAAAAGGATGAAAGAAAAGGGATGAAAGGGAAAATGGAAAAGAAAAGAGGGAAAAGGGAGAAAATGGAAAAGAGGAAAAAAAGAGGGAAAAGGGTGAAAGAAAAGGGATAAAAGGGAAAAAAAAAAGGGAAAATGGAAAAGAAAAGAGGGAAAAGAGAGAAAATGGAAATGGGGAAAATGGGGGAAAAGGGAAAAAAAGGGAAAAGGGGGAGAAGGGGGGGAAAGGGAAAAGCAGGGAAGAATAGAGGGAAAGGGGGAAAAAAATGGAAAAGAGGGAAAAGGGTGAGAGAAAAGGGAGAAAAGGGGGAAAAAAGAGGGAAAAGGGGAAAAAAGAGGGATAAAAGGGGAAAAAAAAGGGAAAATGGAAAAGAAAAGAGGGAAAAGAGAGAAAATGGAAAAGGGGAAAATGAAGGAAACGGAGAAAAAGAGGGAAAAGGGGGAGAAGGGGGGAAAGGGAAAAGCAGGAAAGAAGAGAGGGAAAGGGGGGAAAAGAAAATGGAAAAGAGGAAAAAAAGAGGGAAAGGGTGAGAGAAAAGGGTGAAAAGGGGGAAAAAAGAGGGAAAAGGGGAAAAAAGAGGGAAAAGGGTGAGAGAAAAGGGAGAAAAGGGGAAAAAAGAGGGAAAAGGGGAAAGAAAAGAGGGAAAAGGGAGAAAATGGAAAAGGGGAAAAAAGGGAAAAGGGGGAAAAAAGGGAAAAGTCGAGAAGGGGAGAAAAGGGAAAAGCAGGAAAGAATAGAGGGAAAGGGAGGGAAAATGGAAAAGAGGAAAAAAAGAGGGAAAAGGGTGAAAGAAAAGGGATAAAAGGGGGAAAAAAAAGGGAAAATGGAAAAGAAAAGAGGGAAAAGGGAGAAAATGGAAAAGGGCAAAACGAAGGAAACGGAGAAAAAGAGGGAAAAGGGAAAAAAGATGGAAAAGGGGAAAGACGAGAGAGAAAAACGAGAAAGAAGAGGGGGGTGAAAGGGGGAAAAAAAAAAGGGGGAAATAAGTGAAAAATAAATGAACAAAAAAAAAATCCCGAAGCAATTCCCGGAATTCCCAAAAAAATTCCCGGGATTCCCGGAGGAGGAGCTCACCATTTTGTTGAAGTGATATTTGCAGTAGCCGCAGTATTTGACGTTGTCGACTTCCAGCACCTCCTCCTCGCACAGGAGCCCGGCCATCTGCGCGCTGAGCCGGAAAAACGCCGGGAAAAACCGGGAAAAGCAGCGGGAAAACGGTGGGGGAAGAATGGGAAGATCAGCAGGAAGACGGGGAAAAAAAAAGGGAAAATCGGCAGGGAAATAGGGAAAAAAATGGGAAAAAATCAGTGGGGAAATGGGGAAAAGCAGCAGGAAAACAGGGGGAAAAAAGTCCAGAACCCTCGGGGAATGAGATCCCAAATCCAGGGCTGGGGAATGAATATTCCACAGGCTCCGAGAGAATTCCTGAATTTTGGGATCTTTCTGAAAAACCCTCCTGGGCGAGGAGGAAGAGGCAATCCCAGCTTTAAATAACCCCAGGGTGGGATCGACTCGAAACCCCAAAACCCTCAGGGAACGAGATTCCCAAATCCAGGGCTGGGGAATGAATATCCCACAGGTTCCGAGGGAATTCCCAAATTTCGGGATCTTTCTGGAAAACCCTCCCAGGCGAGGAGGAAGAAGCAATCCCAGCCTTAAACAACCCCAGGGTGGGATCGACCCCAAACCCCAAAACCCTCAGAGAACCAGACCCCAAACCCAGGGCTGGGAAGGAGCAGCCGCGGCGCGTTCCGGAGGCGAATTCCCGGGAATCTCACCAGGTGACGTGGAAGGCCTGGCGGCAGCCGTGCCGGTTGCAAGCCATGCAGGCTCCCGAGGCCGCTTTGCTCTCCCGGCCCTGCTCCTCGCAGATGTAACAAGTCTGGGAATGTGGAGGGGGAAAAAAAAACAAAAAAACAACCACAAAAAAAAAAAATTTGGGAAAAGCCACGTTTTTCCAACAGGAAAAGCATCCGGGAATTCCTAAATCGCGCGCAAGGCGTCGGGTCGGATTTAAAAAGCTCGGAAAATTCCAACCCCGTGTTTCTCGCCCCCGTGAAGGAATTTCTGGGATATCGAGGAAGTTTTGAGGGATTTTGGTGGAAAATTCCGGGGTATTCCTCGGTGGGGATATAGGAAACTTCTCCTTTTTTTTTTTTTTCCCGCCCCAAATCTCAACTGTCCCACCGGAACCAACGTGGAATTCCATGGATCCAACTGGCTCCAGTCGTTCCACCAAGAAATTCCTCAAATTCCCATTTTCTCCCCCAAAACCTATCTAAATATGGAGGATCCAACTCAGAATTCCATGGATCCAACTGGCTCCTGTTATCTCACCAAGAAATTCCTCAAATTCCCATTTTCTCCCCAGAAACCATCCAAATACGGAGGATCAAACATGGAATTCCATGGATCCAGTCGGCTCCTGTTATCTCACGGAGAAATTCCTGATATTCCCATTATCTCCCCCAAATCTCAACTGTCCCACCGGAACTAACGTGGAATTCCATGGATCCAACTGGCTCCAGTCGTTCCACCAAGAAATTCCTCAAATTCCCATTTTCTCCCCCAAAACCCATCCAAATATGGAGGATCCAACTCAGAATTCCATGGATCCAGCCAGCTCCAGTCTTTCCACCAAGAAATTCCTCAAATTCCACTGATTTGGGGAAGACAGACAAAAATTTCCTGGCAAATCCGGGGATTTCCTCATTTTTTTTTTAACGGACTCCGAGCAGCCGGGGATCGGGATAAACCGGGAAGGAGCCGTAGGGGAGGACGGGATGATCCCGAAATCCCGAAATCCCGGATTTTACCTTGTTGAAGCGGTCGTGGGGGACGTACTGGAGCACGATGGGCTCCATGGTGAGAACGTTGGCAAACTGCACCTCGGGGATGTACAGGGCACACACCACGTGGGCCCAGCCTGGAAAAGGAAGGGAAAAATGGGAATTCGGTCCGGGAATCCAAAAATCTCCGTGCCAAAAAAACCAAAACTCTGTCCCGAAAAAATCCCAATCCCGAAAAAACCCTCCGCGTCGAAAATACGCTTGTTGCCAAAAAAAAAAAAATCCGCCCTAAAAGAATTTGCGTGTCAGAAAAGCGTTTATTCCCAAAAAAACTCCATCCCCAAAAGCCTCAGTGCCTGAAAAATCTCCATCCCCAAAAAAAACTCCATCCCAAAAAATCCCACATCCCAAAAACCCTTCCATTCCAAAAACGTCCATCCCCAAAAAATTGTCCATCCCAAAAAAACCTTCATGGCAAAAAACTCCAGCCCAAAAAAACCCCCCACATCCCAAAACACCTTCCATTCCAAAAAAAACCTCCATCCCAAAAAATCCCACATCCCAAAAACCTTTCCATTCCAGAAACCTCCATCCCAAAAAATCCTCCATCCCAAAAAAACCTTCATGGCAAAAAACTCCAGCCCAAAAAATCTCTATCCAAAAGAAGCGCATCCCCAAAAAATTCTCCATCCCAAGAAAACCTCCGTGACAAAAACATCTCCATCCCAAAAAAACCCGCTCCATCCCGAAAAAAGGATCCGGGGAAAACCTCATTTCTTTTTAGAGCCAGGAGCTCTGATCCAGGGAAATCCCGAGGATTCCCAATGGATCCATGGAAACCCCGACGGTTCCTGAGGAACGGCAACAAAAATCCGCAGGAAAATCCCGCAGGGAAAAATAAAAAAATCTGGGATGGGGCTTGGGAACGCAATCCCATGGATCGGGAAACAATTCCCGCGGGATCAACCCCAAAATTCCACGATTTTGGGATCGTTTTGATGCCAAGCCGAGCTCGGGAAGGGGAAAAAAATTCATTTCCCTCCAAAAAAAAGTGGATTTTTTTGGGGGGAAAAAGGTGGAGAGCTGAATTCCGGATTTTTCCGGGCGGGAATGTCTCACCCCCATTGTCCGTGCGTTTCAGGGCTCCGTCCTTGTGGGGACACAGCTCGCACCTCTGGAAGGAAACATGAAAAAAAAAAACCGTCGGAATGAAGGAAATTCGGCGGATAAAATCGAAATTTCATCGGATCGCGTCGACAGACGCGGAAATGGTTCAAATTTAAACGGACAAAATCCAAATTTCGCCGATGAAACGGAAATTTCATCGGATCGCGTCGAGAGAAGCTGAAATAGTCGGAATTTAAATCAACAAAAGTCGAAATTCAGTCGATGAAATTGGAATGAGGGCAAGGGAAATTCAAATTCTGTCGATAGAATTGAAATGTCACCGAATTTCGTAGATAAAAGAGGAAATTGTTTAAATTTAAAATGACAAAATTCAAATTCAGCCGGTGAAATTGGAATGCGCTCAAAGGGAATTTGAATTTCATCGATGGAACTGAAATTTCATTGAATTTCACCAATAAAAGTTGAAATAATTTAAATTTAACCGGATAAAATTCAAGTTTAGTCGGTAAAATTGGAATGCAATCAAAGGAAATTCAAATCTCGTCGATAAAATTGAAATGTCATCGAATTTCGTAGATAAAAGTGGAAATTGTTTAAATTTAAAATGACAAAATTCAAATTCAGCCAGTGAAATTGGAATGCGCTCAAAGGAAATTCGAATTTCGTTGAGAAAACTGAAATTTCATCGATAAAAGTTGAAATTATTTAACTGTAACCAGATGAAATTCAAGTTTAGTCGGTGAAATTGGAATGCACTCAAAGGAAATTCAAATTTTGTCGATAAAAGTTGAAATAATTTAAATACAACCAGATTAAATTCAAGTTTAGTTGGTAAAATTGGAATGCGGTCGAAGGAAAATCAAATTTCGTCGACGGAACTGAAATTTAAGTGAATCGGATCGATAAAAACTGAAATGTAATCGATAAAATTTAAACTGATCTGGTGACTCAAAAACAATCAGCAAAACTCAAAATTCGTAGACAAAAAAGAAATGAAATCGAATGTCATCGATAAAAATTGATATTTAATCAAAAAAACCCCCCTGAAATGTCATCAATAAAAATTGACATTTAATAAAAAAACCCCCGAAACTTCATTGATAAAATTGACGTTTTAAAATTAAAATATAAAATTAAAATTAAATCCGGAAAAAAATGTCAAATTTAATCGATAAAAGGGAAATTTAAATCGACAACACTCAAATTGAAACCATTTATTTCTGGGTTTAGGGCCAGGGAAAAAATCCCCGATTCAGCCCCAAAAAGGGTGTGGGATGAGGGCTGAGAGCTTTTAGGGGAAAAAAAACTAAAAAAAAAACCCTAAAAGAGGGGTTTAAACCCCTGGGGGTGACAATTTTATTATGGGGGCTCTTTTTAGGGTCGGTTTTAGGGGAAAAAAATGCCTCAGAAATACCCTAAAAATTAATTTAAACCCCTGGGGGTGAAGTTTTGCTTTTGGGACATTTTTAGGGTCGGTTTTAGGGGGAAAAAACGCCTCAAAAACACCCTAAAAATTAATTTAAACCCCTGGGGGTGAAGTTTTGCTTTTTAGAATATTTTTTGAGTCGGTTTTAGGGGAAAAAATGCCTCAAAAATGCCCCAAAAAATTTAATTTAAACCTTTGAGGATGAAATTTTGCTTTTTAGGGCCGGTTTTAGGGGAAAATGTCCTAAAGATAGATTTAAAACGCTGGGGGTGAAGTTTTGCTTTTTAGAATATTTTTAAAGTCAGTTTTAGGGGAAAATTTGCCTCAGAAACACCCTAAAAATTAATTTAAACACATGGGGGTGAAGTTTTGCTTTTGGGACATTTTTAGGGTCGGTTTTAGGGGGAAAAAACGCCTCAAAAACACCCTAAAAATTAATTTAAACCCCTGGGGATGAAGTTTTGCTTTTTAGGGCCGGTTTAAGGGGAAAATCGCCTCAAAAATGTCCTAAAAATGGATTTAAACCCCTGGGGGTTAAATTTTGCTTTTTAAGACATTTTTAGGGTCGGTTTTAGGGAGAAAAAACACCTCAAAAACGCCCTAAAAAATAATTTAAACCCCTGGGGGGTGAAGTTTTGCTTTTGGGGCTTTTTTTAGGGGCTGCGGTCGAGGAGTAAAACCGAAAGCGGTGACTCAGAGAGGAGAGAAAAAAGAAAAACAAAAAAAAAAATTGAGTTTTTATCTCTCTCCGCTTCTTCCTTCCGCCTCTCGGAGTTTTGTTTTTTTCCACTCTCGGGGCGGGGGGGAAATTTTGGTCGTAGGGAAATTTGGAAGGTTTGAGGGATTTGGGGTTTTTTTTTGGGGGGTGCTCCCCGAAATCAGCTCAAGGAAAATCTCCGTGATTTTTTTTTTTAAATTTTTAATTTTTTTTTAATGAAAAAGTCCCAAATCCGTGAGGTTTTTGGCTCGTTTTTTTTATTTGTAGGGTTGAGTCGGTGAAATAAACCCGGCTTAAATAAAAATTTGGGGTTTTTTTTTGGGGGGGGGGGAAAAGCGGCTTCTGCTGGAAGTTTTGGGATGAGGGGATTGGGAGACAGGATGGAAGATCCCCCAAAAATCCCAAATTATGGAGGAAAAATCCTCCGGCCACCGAGGAATTGTGGGGTTGGAAGGAGCTCCGAGCTGATCCAGGGAAATTTTCCGTGATCCCAGGTCGGGTTCAGCCCGGATCTGGGGAATTCCGGGAGCTGGGATCGATAAACGGGAGACGAGCGAGGGAAAATCGGCCGCGTTTTCCACGAAAGCCAAAGAAAATTCCACGAAAAGCCCAGGAAAACTCCCATGAAAATTCCATGAAAATGCCAAGAAAACTCCATGAAAATTGCGTGAAAAAAACCCCAGGAAATTTCCAACGGAAACCCAACGAAAATTCCATTAAAACTCGATGGGAACTCCATGAAAATTTCATGGAAACTCAGTGAAAATCCCAGGAAAACCCAAAGAAAATTTCGATGAAAATTCCACTAGAACTCCACGAAAGCCCCAGGAAACTCCATGAAAATACAACGAAAATTCCATTAAAACTCCACGAAAACTCAAGGAAAAGCCAATGAAAATCCAAGGAAAGCCCCATGAAAATTCAATTTAAAAAATCCATGGAGATCCAATGAAAATTCCATAAAAACTTCGTGAAAACCCAGTGAAAAATCCATGAAAACCCAACAAAAATTCTGAAAACTCCAATGAAAACTCCACAAAATCCCAGTGGAAACCCAATGAAAAATCCATGAAAACCCAAGGAAAACCCAACGAAAATTCCATGAAAACCCAACAAAAAAATCCATGAAAACCCAGCAAAAACTCCACAAAATCTCAATGGAAACCCAATGAAAAATCCATGAAAACCCAAGGAAAATTCTGTGAAAACTCCATGAAAATCTGATGAAAATTCTGTGAAAAGTCCATGAAAACCCAAGGAAAATTCCACGAAAACTCCATGAAAATTCCACGAAAACCCAAGGAAAAATCCACGAAAATTCCACAAAATCCCCCCAAACACGGAAAACTCCTCTGAGGGAAAAAAAAATCCCATTCCATCTTCGAGGAGAAATTCCAAATTTTTTTGGGGGGGGGAGGGTGGGGGGGAAAAAATTGAGATCTCAAACCTCAAAAATTCTCGGATAAATCCTCCCCCCCCAAAAAAATCCGGGATTTTCCCGTACTCACCACCCGGGCTGCTCTTTCCTGGGATTCGCATTTCCGGCAGAACCAGGGGCCGGTGGGAACCTGGACAATTCCATAGCAAGCTGGGGGAAAAAAAAAATAAGAAAAAAGGCAAAAAAATTATATATAAAAACCAGATTAAACCATGAAAAAATCGATTTATTTGCGATTTATTCGGGATTTTAAAAACTTCGGGAATCCTGGGAAATTCCCTGCTTGAGGAAGAGGAGGATGAGCTTTAAGATTCTTTGCCTGTCCCGAGAATTCCGCAATTCCGGAACAAAAAATAAAAAATCGTTCTTTAAATTCTCTTTTTTTTTTTTATTTTTCCAACCAGTTCTGCTCCTCCCGGGAACTCCGGGGATTCGTTGGGTCGATTCCACGCCCGGAATGAAAACAAATTCCCGGGATTTCTGGAAATCTGGGATCGGAGCCGCTCGGGAATTGCGGCTGAGCTCGGAATTCCTCCCCCCTCACCTCTCGCTGCTGATCCAACTAAAATCGGGATTTTATGGATTTTACGGAAGCCCAAAAACATAATTGGGATTAAAACCCTACTTGGCACCATGAGGGGAATTATCCCGGAGAGAATCCCGACCAAAATTCCCAATTTTTCCCCCTATTTTCTGCAGGTTTTTCCCATTTTTTTCTGCCTGTTTTTCTCCCTAGTTTTCCTGTTTTCCCTGGTTTTTTCCCCCCGTTTTTTTTCCCGTTTCCCATTCTCCCTGCACATCACTTCCACCTGCAGCACTTCACAACTTCCAGCGCTTGGGAATTCCCAGAATCGCGGAATATCCTCAACTGGATGAGGATCCTGCTCCAGGATTTTTAGAATTCCTCCTGGGAAGGGTTCTCCACAAATGAAAATTTTTCCAGCTGATATTCCCCAAAAAATCCTGCGGGGAATGGGGGAAACTGGGGGAAAAAAAAAAAAAAAAACAGGGAAAACGGTGGAAAAGAACGAGGAAATAAATGGGGATACTGAGAAGAAAACGGGAAATTAACAGGGGAAAAAAGGGAGGAAAAATAGGGGGGAGACCAGGGGAAAAAAACAGGGGAAAAAACTTGGGAAAAAAACAGGGGGGAAATCAGGAATAACCAAGAAATAAACAGGGAAAAGCGAGAGAAAAATAAGGGAAAAACAGGGAAAAGCCTGGGGAAAATGGAAAAAAAACCCCGGAAATAAACAGGGAGAAAAGCAGGGGGGAAAAACGAAGAAAAATCAGGGGAAAAATCAGGGAAAATGGGAAAAACCGTGAAATAAACAGGGAGAACAGGGAGAAAAATGGGAAGGAAAAGAAGAGGAATACACAGGAAGAGAAACAGGGAAAACCTGGAAATCAACAGGGGAAAAAAGGGAGAAAACCAGGGGAGAAACCAGGAGAAAACCAGGGAGAAAACCAGGGAGAAAACCGGGAAAAATTGGGAAAAATTGGGGAATCGGGTGAAAAAACTGGGGAAAAACCAGGGAAGAAAAGTGGGAAGTAAACAGGGAAAGCCAAACTCCCGGGAAGCTCCGGATCCATCTTTAGCTCGGGCTGAGGGCCAAGAATGAGCTCAGCTGGAGCCAGCGGGGGAAAACAGGGAAAAACAACAGGAAAACCCCCGAAAACATGGAAAAACGACAGGAAAAACCCTGAAAACATGGAAAAACGACGGGAAAAACCCCCCAAAATGGAAAAACAATGGGAAAAACCCTGAAAACAGGGAAAAACAATGGGAAAACCCCCGAAAACATGGAAAAACAACGGGATAAAAACCCCAAGGAACACAAACAGGGAAAAACAATGGGAAAAAACCCCGAAAACATGGAAAAAAACAATGGGAAAAACCCTGAAACAGGGAAAAACAACGGGATAAACCCCCCAAAACATGGAAAAACAACGGGAAAAAAACCCCATGAATACAAACAGGGAAAAACAACGGGATAAAAACCCCAAGGAATATAAACAGGGAAAAACCAACAGGAAATAAAAACCCCAAGGAATGCAAACAGGGAAAAACAGCAGGAAATAAAAACATGGAATACAAACAGGGAAAAACACAACCGGGATGAGCCCCGAGGGTTTTTTTGGGGGGTTGAGCTATTTTTTGGGAATAAAAAAACTCCCCTAAACCCATCTGGGATGAACCTCGAGGGGTTTTTTTGGGGTGGTTGGAGTTATTTTAGGAATAAAAAACTTCCCCAAGCCCGTGTGGGATCAGCCCGAGGGTTCCCTGTCGGGGTTGGAGCTATTTTTGGGAATTAACCGCTCCCCGAAGCCGCAGCGGCCGGGCCGGGATCCAAAAGGGGCCGGAGGAGCTGTGGAATCCCCGCTTCCTGCAGGGCCCCAAAAAAACCCCAAACGAGCTCCCTGCGCTTCCCACGGGTGCAGAGGAGGCTCGGGGCCGGATCAGAGACTGCTCCCGACCCTCTGGAACTGCTCCTGTCCCTCTGGAATTGTTCCTGAGCCTCTGGAATTGTTCCTGACCCTCTGGAATCATTCCTGTCCCTCTGGAACTGCTCCTGTCCCTCTGGAATTGTTCCTGACCCTCTGGAATCGTTCCTGACCCTCTGGAATTGTTCCTGACACTCTGGAACTGCTCCCGACCCTCTGGAACTGCTCCCGACCCTCTGGAACTGCTCCTGTCCCTCTGGAATTGTTCCTGACACTCTGGAATTGTTCCTGACCCTCTGGAATCATTCCTGTCCCTCTGGAGCTGCTCCCGACCCTCTGGAACTGTTCCTGTCCCTCTGGAATTGTTCCTGACCCTCTGGAACTGCTCCCGACCCTCTGGAATTGTTCCTGAGCCTCTGGAATTGTTCCTGACCCTCTGGAATCATTCCTGTCCCTCTGGAACTGCTCCTGTCCCTCTGGAATAGCTCCTGATCCTCTGGAATTGCTCCCAACCCTCTGGAACTGCTCCTGTCCCTCTGGAATTGTTCCTGAGCCTCTGGAATCATTCCCGACCCTCTGGAACTGCTCTTGTCCCTCTGGAACTGCTCCTGACCCTCTGGAATCATTCCTGTCCCTCTGGAATTGCTCCTGTCCCTCTGGAATTGTTCCTGTCCCTCTGGAACTGCTCCTGTCCCTCTGGAACTGCTCCTGTCCCTCTGGAATAGCTCCTGATCCTCTGGAATTGCTCCCAACCCTCTGGAACTGCTCCTGTCCCTCTGGAACTGCTCCTGACTCTCGGAAAACACGGACACGGCAAAGGCAGGGAGAGAACCCCCGAGAGGGACAGAGGCCACGGACACAGGGATGGACACATGGACACATGGACACATGGACACACGGACGAGGACGGACACACGGACACATGGACACAGGGACACACGGACGAGGACGGACACACGGACACATGGACACAGGGATGGACACACAGACACACGGACACACGGACACACAGACATAGGGATGGACACATGGACACATGGACACACGGACGAGGATGGACACACGGACACAGACACAGGGACAGGGATAGACACACGGACACACGGACACACGGACACATGGACACACGGACACAGGGACACACGGACACACGGACAGGGATGGACACACGGACAGGCCCGGACACATGGACAGGGCCAGACACCCGGACACTGCTGGACACACAGACACTGCTGGACACACGGACACTGCTGGACACACGGACACCCGGAGCCAGGAGCGGGCATCGGGAAGGGACGGAGAGCGAGCAGGAAGAGCTGGGAACGAGCCGGGAAATGAATGGGATAAAACAACAACAACAGGGAAATGAACAGCAGGGACAGGGGAAAAAA
Organism: Delichon dasypus; assembly: GCA_037837765.1. Classification (NCBI taxonomy): domain Eukaryota; kingdom Metazoa; phylum Chordata; class Aves; order Passeriformes; family Hirundinidae; genus Delichon; species Delichon dasypus. The sequence goes on along the minus strand of JBBAXF010000030.1, from coordinate 1,738,659 downwards.
CGGGAAAATGATGGGATAAAACAACCGGGAGAGGGATGGGATAAACCAACAACTGGGAATTGATGGGATAAAAACGGGAAAATGATGGGATAAAACAACCGGGAGAGGGATGGGATAAACCAACAACCAGGAATTGATGGGATAAAACAACCGGGAGAGGGATGGGATAAACCAACAACCAGGAATTGATGGGATAAAACAACCGGGAGAGGGATGGGATAAACCAACAACCAGGAATTGATGGGATAAAACAACCGGGAGAGGGATGGGATAAACCAACAACCGGGAATTGATGGGATAAAACAACCGGGAGAGGGATGGGATAAACCAACAACCGGGAATTGATGGGATAAAACAACCGGGAAATTAACGACAACAGAGACAAGGACAGGATAAAAACAACAACTGGGAAACGATGGGATAAAAACAACAACTGGGAATTGATGGGATATTGGCATGGGAATTGATGGGATATTGGCATGGGAATTGATGGGATATTGGCATGGGAACGGATGGGATATTGGCATGGGAACAGATGGGATATTGGCATGGGAATTGATGGGATATTGGCATGGGAATTGATGGGATATTGGCATGGGAACGGATGGGATATTGGCATGGGAACAGATGGGATATCAGCAAGGGAATGGATGGGATATCAATATCAGGAATTGATGGGATATTGGCATAGGAATTGATGGGATATCAGCAGGAGAATCGATGGGATATCAGCACGGGAACTGATGGGATATTGGCATGGGAATTGATGGGATATTGGCATGGGAATGAATGGGATATCAGCACGGGAACTGATGGGATATCAGCACGGGAATTGATGGGATATCGGCACGAGAATCAATGGGACATCGGCACGAGAATCAATGGGATATCGGCACGGGAATCGATGGGATATTGGCACGGGAACTGATGGGATATCAGCACGGGAACTGATGGGATATTGGCACGGGAATCGATGGGATATCGGCACGGGAATCGATGGATATCGGCACGAGAATCGATGGGATATCAGCACGAGAATCGATGGGATATCGGCACGGGAATCGATGGGATATCGGCACGGGAATCGATGGGATATCGGCACGGGAATAGATGAGCTATCAGCTCCGGGATAACCGCGCGGCCCGGAGCCCCGAGCGCATCCCGCCCGAACGCAGCCGGGATCTCCGCGCCTCCTCCGCCGGGGAGCGGCCGCCGGGCTCCGCGCTCACCCCGCATTTTTGGGCTGCTTTTTTGTTGTTGTTGTTTGTTTGTTTCGTTTCGTTTTGTTTTGATCGCCGAGCCGAGCACCGAAACTTCCCGGGCCCGCTGCCGTGCGCGGGGGGCGGGCTCGGAGTCATTTAAAATGCAAATCGCCCGTGAGCCGAGAGCAGCGGGAGGAGGAGGAGGAGGAGGAGGAGGAGGAGAAGGGGGGCTGCCTTCCTCCCTCCCTGCCCTCCTCCGCTTCCCCCCGACCCCTCCCGGCCCGCGGCGGGGGCGGCAGCGCCTCTGTCCCTTCCCCTTCCAAACCTCGGAGAGAAACCCTCACCCCCCTACACCGCCCCCAAATCCCCCCCCCCACAAAATCCCCCCGAAATCCCCCCAAAATCCCGCCCCCCTGCCCCAATTCCTCCCCAGCCCCGGGTGGCGACACCGTTATTTGGAACAATAGCGCTTAAAACAAAGCGGCCCCCGAACCCCCCCACCCCGGCCCCGGCCTCGGCCATCCCCACCCCGCCCCATCCCGGGGGGTTTCGGGGGGCTCGGGGAGGGGCTCGGGGCTGGGCCGGGCTGGGGAGGGGAGGGGGGGGGTCTCACCTTGGTGCACGGCCACATTGCAGCCGTGGCCGTCGCAGTAGACGAGCGGGTTCTCCGCCCAGCCGCGCTCGTCGGAACACACACAGCAGCCTCCCACCATCTCCTTCATACTTCCAGGAGGGTTTCCTGCCCCCCCCCTCCCTCCCTTCCTCCCCTTCTTCCTCCTCCTCCTCCTCCTCCTCCTCCTCCCCTCGGCGCGCTCCTCCTCCTCCTCCGTGTCCCCTCCCCGCCTCTCACGGGGGGACCGCTGGGGGGGACAGCGGGGACAGCGGGGACAGCCACGGGCGGGCGGGGCGGTGATGAAGGCAGCGGGGGACAGCGCGGGGACAGCGCGGGGTGGCGGATGTGGCCCCGAGCCATGCTGGTGTCCCCCCCCCCCCCCCTTTCTGCCTGCCTGCCCCCTGTTTGTCCCCGTGTCTCCCCGTTTGTCCCCCTGTTTGTCCCAGTGTCCCCCCCCGTTGGTCCCCGTGTCTCTGTTTGTCCCTGTCCCCCTTGTTTATCCCTGTCCCCCCTGTTTGTCCCCGTGTCCCTCCTGTTTGTCCCTGTCCCCCCTGTTTATCCCTGTCCCCCCCGTTTGTCCCTGTCCCCCTGTTTGTCCGTGTTCCCCTCTGTCCCCGTGTCCCCCCTGTTTGTCCCCTATCTGTCCCGATGTCCCCCCCGTTTGTTCCTGTCTCCCTTTTTGTCCCCGTGTCCCAGTTTATCCTGTCCCCCCTGTTTGTCCCCGTGTCCCCCTGTTTGTCCCTGTCCCCCATCTGTCCCCGTGTTCCCCTGTCTGTCCCCGTGTCCCCCTATCTGTCCCCGTGTCCCCCCCTGTTTGTCCCTGTCCCCTATCTGTCCCCGTGTCCAGTTTGTCTCTGTCCCCCCCATCTGTCCCCGTGTCCCCCCCTGTTTGTCCCCGTGTTTTCCTATCTGTCCCCGTGTCCCAGTTTGTCCCTGTCCCCCCTGTTTGTCCCTGTCCCCCCCATCTGTCCCCGTGTCCCCCCTGTTTGTCCCCGTGTTCCCCTATCTGTCCCCGTGTCCCAGTTTGTCCCTGTCCCCCAGTTTGTCCCTGTCCCCCCAGTTTGTCCCTGTCCCCCATCTGTCCCCGTGTCCCCCCGTTTGTCCCCGTGTTTCCCTATCTGTCCCTGTCCCCCCAGTTTGTCCCTGTCCCCCCAGTTTGTCCCTGTCCCCCCTGTTTGTCCCCGTGTTCCCCTATCTGTCCCCGTGTCCCCCCCTGTTTGTCCCTGTCCCCCCCTCCCGATACAATCATGGCGGCGCCGCCCGCACGCTCCGGTAAAATTTGCGGTTCACGGATCTCGGCGCGGCCGGGGCGGGCGGGTTTTGAGCGCGGGGGAATATTTGGGATTTTTTTTGGGATGAGCGCGCGGGGGGTTTTAACCCTTCCCCAACGCTTTCGGGATGAGGATTTTGGGGGTTTTCTCCCCATCCAGCCTCCTCCGGGCGGCCGGGAGAGCGGGGATCGCGCTGTGCGGAGCTCTGGGTGCGTTGCGTGCGGATGAGCCATAAATCCCATTATCCCGAAATTCCCGGATCCCGGCTCCGCCAGCGCCACCGGCTGTCCTGGCCCGGGATTCCTCTGGGAAAAAAAAAAAGGATTTAACCCCTTGGCAGCTGCTCTGGTGGCCGGGAAGGAGGGAAAATGTTCCTTCACCCCATCCTTGGAAGTTTGTGCGCGGCAGGAGGAATCAGCGAGAAAAGAGGGAAATGGCTCCGGAATGTTGGGAATGATTATTTCTGGGATCGCTTCTGCAGGAAAGGAGTGAAGGGAAAGGATTCTGAAACACAGGGGATGTTTATTTATGGGATTGCACCTGCAGGGGAGGAGTGGAATTATCCTGGGGTGTTTATTTATGGGAATACACCCGGCGAAGTGATCCTGAATTGTCGGGAATATTGACTCGTGGGATTGCACCTGCAGGGAATGAGTGAAGTTATCCTGAAATATTTCTGGGAATATTGCTTTATGGGATTCTGCCTGTAGGAAACCAGGGAAGAGGAATGATCCTGAAATATTGGGAATATTTATTTCTTCATGGGGTTGCACCATCAGGGAATGAGTGGAGAGAAACGATCCTGAAATATTGGGAATATTTCTGTATGGATTGCACCCGTAGGAACCCAGGGAAGTGGGGCACGGAGCAGCTCCCGGGTTCTCACAGAAAAAAGGGCACAGAAATTGTGGGAATTGTCCCAAATTAACTTTTTTTTTGGGGGGGGGCTGTTTTATGGATTCCCCTGGCACAACATTCCAGGGCTGGATTCCCATTCCTCCTCTCCCCAAACCCCGCGACAATTCCCGAGGATTTTTGGCTTTTCCCACCGCTCTGATCGCACTTCCAGCTCCGGATATTCCATGATTTTACTGTTTCCAGCTGAAATAATCCCAATATCAGCATCCCCGAGCCTCCTTTTCCTCAACATCCCCCAGCCCAAAAACCTTTGGAATCTCAGTCCAGCCCATCCCGGGATTTCTTTTAACCTAAACCCCCAAATTCCAATTTTTGGACCTTTTTTGAGTTCCCCCGGCCAAGCGTTACATCCGGGATTTTCCCTTGATCCCAATCCTTTAAAATCCCTAGAGGGGCGGGAATTCACTCAGCCTGAACTCGCTTTTTTCCCGAGATTTTTCCCTCCTTTTCCCCCTTTTTTTCCCCCTTTCCTTTTATATTTTGTGTTTTAAAAAAAAAAAAGAAAAGGAATCCTGGCCTTTGTACCCTGGAGATTTGGGGTAAAATTTGGAATTTCTGCCCAGAATTTAATTTTCATTAAATTAAGATTATTTAAGACTTCAGGTGTTTTATCTGTAAAATATACTCGGACTGTATTTTAAAAAAATAAATAAATAAAAGTGAAGAAAAAGTTTTTAATTTAAAAAAAATCAGAAAAATTACATTCTTTATTACCCCCCCCCCCCCCCCCCCCACCCCCCCCCCCCCCCCCCGCTGCTGGGGTGACCTGTATTAGAAAAACATTTTAATGATTTTATTTGTAATTTTTTTTTTTTGTTCTTTAAATCATTAAACGACTCATTACTCGATGATTTTATTTGTATGTTTTATACTTTGAATGATTCAATCTCCGCGAGCACTCGGGAGGATGGTGAGGGTTGGTGCCCGGTGCCTGGTGATCAATGTCCAGTGTCCAGTGCCCAGTGTCCAGTGCCTGATGTCCAGTGTCCACTGCCCAAGGCCCAGTGCCCAGTGTCCAGTGTCTGATGTCCAGTGTCCACTGCCCAAGGCCCAGTGTCCACTGCCCAGTGCCCAGTGCCTGATGTCCACTGTCCACTGCCCAAAGCCCAGTGTCCACTGCCCAGTGCCCAGTGTCTGATGTCCAGTGCCCAGTGTCCACTGCCCAGTGCCCAGAGCCTGATGTCCAGTGTCCACTGCCCAAGGCCCAGTGTCCAGTGCCCAGAGCCTGATGTCCAGTCCCCACTGCCCAAGGCCCAGTGCCCAAGGCCCAGTGTCCAGTGCCTGATGTCCAGTGCCCAGTGTCCACTGCCCAGTGCCCAGTGTCCAGTGCCCAGTGTCCAGTGCCCAGTGCCCAAGGCCCAAGGCCCAGTGTCCAGTGCCTGATGTCCACGGCCCAGTCCTCAGTCCTCAGTCCCCACTGTCCAGTCCCCACTGCCCGGTGCCCTGTGCCCACTGTCCAGTGCCCAGTCCTCACCGCCCAATGCCCGGTGCCCAGTGATCACTGCCCAGTCTCCAATTCCCGGTGCCCGGTGCCCTGTGCCCAATGCCCGGTGCCCAGTGATCACTGCCCAGTCTCCAGTTCCCGGTACCCTGTGCCCTGTGCCCAATGCCCGGTGCCCAGTGATCACCGCCCAGTCTCCAATTCCCTGTGCCCGGTGCCCTGTGCCCAATGCCCGGTGCCCAGTGATCACTGCCCAGTCTCCAATTCCCGGTGCCCGGTGCCCGGTGTGCACGGGCGGGCTCGGCAGCGGCGCTGGGTGATGCCCGCAGCCCGGGCAGGAAGCGATCGCGGCTCCCCGGGCTCGGGGCCGCATCCGGCTCAACCCGGGGCTGCGGGGGCGCAGGAAACGCGGGGGGAGCGTGGGGAGAGAGAGGGGAGAGAGAGGGGAGAGAGAGGGGAGAGAAGGGAGAGAGAGGAGAGAGAGGGGAGAGAGAGAGGAGAGAGGGGAGAGAGAGGGGAGAGAGAGGGGAGAGAGAGGAGAGAGAGAGGGGAGAGAGAGGAGAGGAGAGGAGAGAGAAGGGAGAGAGAGAGGAGAGAGAGAGAAGAGAGGAGAGCAGGGAGAGGGGACAGGGGAGTGGGGACAGGGGACAGGGGAGAGGGGACAGGAGACGGGGGCAGCAGCCGTGGGCAGCAGCAGGGACAGAACCAACCGCGCCCCTGCCCTGCAGGGACACAGCGGGAACCTCCCAGAGCACGTCTGGATACTCTCCCTCCATCCATGGATCCATCCATGGGACCATCCATCCATCCAACCATCCATCCATGGATTCCCTCCATCCATCCAACCATCCGTCCATCCATCCATCCATCCTTCCATCCATGGATCCATGGATTCCATCCATCCATCCATCCATGGATTCCATCCATGGATTCCATCCATCCCTCCATCCATCCATGGATTCCATCCATCCCTCCATCCATCCATGGATTCCATCCCTCCATCCATCCATGGATTCCATCCATCCCTCCATCCATCCATGGATTCCCTCCCTCCATCCATCCATCCATGGATTCCATCCATCCCTCCATCCATCCATGGATTCCATCCATCCCTCCATCCGTCCAGGCTGGGAGAGTTTGGATTCTCCAGCCTGGCAAAGAGAAGCTCCAGGGACACCGCAGAGCCCTTCCAGGGCCTCAGGGGGCTCCAGGAGAGCTGCAGAGGGGCTGGGGACAAGGGATGGAGGGACAGGACCCAGGGAACGGCTCCCGCTGCCGGGGACGGGTGGGATTTGGGAAGGAGCTGTTTCCTGTGAGGGTGGGAAGGGGCTGGGATGGAATCCCCAGAGCAGCTGTGGCTGCTCCATCCCTGGAATTGTCCCAGGCCAGGCTGGATGGGGCTCGGAGCCACCGGGGACAGGGGGAGGTGGCCCTGCCACGGCGGGGGTGGCACTGGAGGGGGCTGAAGGTCCAAAACCCACCAAAACCATTCCGGGATCCTTCGGTTCCTCAAATCCACAAAATTCCCGAGGCGCTCTGAGCCCGCCCAAAGTCCCGCAGGACCGGCGGGGAGGGGACAGGAGCGAGATGAGCTGGAATTTCCCACCCGCCCTTTGCTCATCAGGAATTTGGGGGGCTGTGACCCGGGGATTAATGGCTGCTGAGTGAGTCATTAATTAATAATTGATTAATCGATCACGGCTGGGGCCCGGGCGGACGAAAAAGCGGCCAAATTCTGACGTCTTTGAGGTTCCCCCCCTAAAAAAACCCAGCGTGAACAAATCACCGGCACCGCTCCTGCGTGGATCAGAACTAATTAATGACTAATTAACCAGTAATTAATTGGTGACACCAACCAGCTCAGCCCTGACTCACCCCCCGTCCTGAAGCTGAAATCTTTTCGGCTCGGCGAGCCCCGGGAACGGGAAATCCGGATGAAACTTCCCAAAAATCGGGGGTGTGACGGGGTCTGGGAGGGGTTTGGAACTCTGAGCCTTCCCCAAGGTGTGAAACCCACCCCCGATGCTCTAAAATTCGGCTTTAATTAATCTTCACATTAACTTAATTAGCGGATAAATGAAACCGAGCCGGCCTGGGCAGGGCGGGGAGCGCTCTGAGGACGGCAGCGGAATTTTTTGGGGGTAATTTCCTAATTTAGACAAACTCCCCCGCGCTCTCTCTCCTTCCTCTGCCCCGCCCTGGATCGGTGGCGCCGGAAATCGAAACCGAGATTCGCAGCACCGAGGGTGGGGCTTCAGGGATTTGTGAAATCCGCCGGATTTTGGGGTTTTTTTTTCCCTATTTCTCTGCGGTGTTGGGGCGGGGATTCCATCGCTTCCCCGCCCCCCGGTGCGAATTCTTCCCCGAATTTTTGAAACGAGTGGATTGGATTCCCTTTGTTTTCTTGGCGAATGAAGGGGAATAAACTCCCGGCGAGGCGGCGCCTCCCCGAATCCCGGGGCAGGAGCGGTTTCCTGGCCGAGTTCCTCTTCTTTTTATTGGGAATTAGGAGGAAAAATCCTCTCCGGGAATTCTCTTCCAGTCCCAAGGGCCGCAGGGATGCTCCAGCGGATTCCCCCCGGGATGCGCCGCTGGGAGAAGCCTAAAAATGCCCTTTTTTCCACCCAAAATCGCGGCTGGGCTGGCGGTGGGAGCACCGGGAGAGCGACCCCGGAAACTTCCGGGCACCGGGAGCTGCAGGGGAAAGGAGGAACCTTCTGGAAGTGGGAATAACCGCGGGAGAAGGAGCAGTTCCTGCAGCTCACCCCAGCAGCATTCCCGTTCTCCAGCTCATCCCGGTGGGATCCCGGTCCGGCAGTTCGTCCCATCGGGATCATGTTCCCGCAGCTCATCCCAGATTCCCACTGGGGATCCCGGTCCTGGAGCTCATCTCAATGGGATCCTGCTGCTCATCCATTGGGATCATCATTCCTGCTGCTCATCCGGCATTCCCATTTTCCAGCTCATCCCACTGGGATCATCATTCCTGCTGCTCATCCCGGATTCCCATTCCCCAGAGCATCTGGTGGATCCTCATCCCAGCAGGATTCCCGTTCCTGCAGCTCATCCCATCGAGATCATCATTCCCCCAGCTCATCCCGGATTCTCATTCCACATTCCCGTCATCCAGCTCGTCCCACATTCCCATTCCTGCAGCTCATCCTGTTGAGTTCATCATTCCCACATTCCCATTCCCACATTCCCATTCCTGCAGCTGATCCCGTTGAGTTCATCATTCCCACATTCCCATTCCCACATTCCCATCCTCAGCTCATCCCGATCCCAATCCCTCACTGCCGGAGTTGGGATCTTCCCGGGATCAGCTCCCACATTCCCGTTCCCACATTCCTATTCCCACACTCCCATTCCTGCAGCTCATCCCATTGAGTTCATCATTTCCACATTCCCATCCCCAGCTCATCCCGATCCTCATCCCAATCCCTCGCTGCTGGAGTCGGGATTTTCCCGGGGATCAGCTCCCACATTCCCATTCCCACATTCCCATCCTCATCCCAATCCCGATCCCGATCCCAATCCCGATCCCGATCCCGATCCCTCGCTGTCAGAGTTGGGAATTTCCCGGGATCAGCTCCCACATTCCCATTCCCACATTCCCATCCTCATCCCGATCCCAATCCCGATCCCGATCCCTCGCTGCTGGAGTCGGGATTTTCCCGGGATCAGCTCCCACATTCCCATCGCCCTTCCAGGGCCCAGCTGGAATCTCCCAGATCAGGAATCTCTGATTTTGGGGATCCCGAAGGAATCGGGGGTCGTTGTGAAATGGGAATAATTAATGGAAATTAATGGCAATTAATGGTGATTAATGGCGAGCGGAAGTTAATAACTACGGCGGTATAAAATAAAAATGAGGAAAAGGATAAAAGTAATAGAAATGGGAATTTTCACCCAAAGGGATGGGAATCTTTAATCCAGAGGAATTGGAATTTTTAACTTGGAAAAGGAAAAAAAAAAAAAAAAAGAAAAAGAAGGGAATTTTCAATCCAGAAAAAATGGAATTTTTGACCCAGAGGGACGGGAATTTTTATTCCAGAGAAAAGGGAATCCCCGCTCCAGAGGGCCGGGAGTTTTCAATCAGAAAAACGCTCCCTCAATCCCCAAACTCCCCAAATTCCCACCCCAACCCTGAGTCCAAACCCGGCTGCGTTTCCCGGCAGCACCTCGGTGGAAAATCGGGATTTTCCATCATTTCCCTCATTTTTGTTTCGCTTCCCTCCAACCCCAACCGAAAAATGAACGCAACCATAAATTCCAAGACCAAACTGACTTAAAAAAATCCAAATTTTTTGCTCCTTTCACCCCCTTAAAGGAATTTCACTCCCTGGAAGTGAAATTTTACCCCCGAACCGCCTCGGATTTGCTGATTTTTCACCCCAAACCAAGCGATTCCAGCCCAAAAATTGGTATTTTTCACTTCATTTAAAAAAAATTATATTTCTTTTATTCTGTTTATTTCCACTGCAGCTCCACTCCCCACCCTCCTCTTCGTTCTATTTCTTATTTAAAGTTCATTTTCTTTATTCTTTGGTCGCCGAAATTCCCTCAAACACCCCAAAGCCAAGTGAGAATTATAATAATTAACATCAGGACGATAATTCCCATTTTAAGGATTATTTTTTGGGGGGAGCGGTTCCGCTGCTCCGGGCTCTTTTTTAATGTAAAATTTTGAGGTATTTTGATTTTTTTTTCCCCCCTCCCAAACCCCACGATAATTACAGAAGATTTACAGAGGATTTATTGAGATTTACAGAACATTTACAAACATTCACAAACATTTACAAATATTTACACCCCAACCCCAGGCACGAGCGGAGAAATGACAAAAAGAACCCCAAAAATCTCTGCCCAAAAAGTGAAATTTTAATAGAAAAAAGAGAATTTTTAACCGTATTTACACCGGGATATTAAAAAAAAAAAAAAAATCTGGATTTTTATCCTTTGGAAAAAATATTCCTGAGTTGTTGCTTTTTTTTATTTTTGGGGAGGGGGAGCAGCGGGGTCTGGAGGTTGCTGGATTTAAATATTTATATTTATATATTTCTACTCATAGATAGGAAAAATTCTTTAATATATTTATATGATTTTTGATATATTTATACGATTTTTATATAGGATTATAAATATAAATATTCACTCCCCGCCTGCATCCCGGGATTTTTACTTTTTTTTTTTTCTCCAACCCCACCCGCAAATTATTCAAAATTCTGTAGTTTTAATTTTTTTTTTTCCCTAAAAAAACCCCCACATTTTTAAGCCCCACCCGGAATTCCATGGAAAACCTCCCCGGTTTTTGGGATTCCCAAGATCCTGAGGGGCCCAAACCCTCTAAAATCCGATTTTCTCATGGGATTTTGGGGTGGTTTTTTTTGGGGAATAAAAGCCAATATTTTGGGAATTTCCCGCTGCTCTGCTCAGCGGGGGAGGAGCGGGCGGTGAGGGGAAAATAAACAACCAAAAAAAACCCGATTTAAACCCTAAAAAACCCCGCTAAAACCCCAAATTAAACAAACACCGCTTTTAACATCAATTCGCCACTTCCAGAGGGGAAAAAACCAAGCAGATCCCAAACGCTCCCGGCCTTTAAAATCCTTTTTTCCCCTCATTTTCCTTATTTTTCAAGGCCCTGACGGGATTAAAAAATGGAATTAATCCAGCAGGCCGCATGCGAGGATTTTCCTTTCGATCCTCCCCTTCCCCTTATTTTTGATTTTTAATTTGTTTGTTTGTTTGCTTGCTTTCCAGGCTTAATTTTGGAGGAAAAATTCTTAAAAATTCAGAAATTTCCCAGCGGGATCCCCAGGGAATCCGGGGATTTATTTCTTTTTTTTTTTTTCCTCCTGGAAAAAAAAAAGGCCAAAAAAAAAACCCCCAAAAAACCAAAAGCAAACTCCAGAACATACAAAAAAAAAAAAAAAAATCCCAAAAAAGCCGCAAATCAGCTTTGATTTTATATTTTTTTCTGGATTTTGAGCGGCTCTGATGACCAGAGAGGGGCTGGAAATCCCAGCGGGAATTTCCAAACATTTGGAAAAATTCAAAAAACAAAAACCCAAAACCGGGATTTGATTCCTTCGGAGGAGGAGGGACAATCCCGGCTCATTCCAATGGGATCAAACCCTTCCATTCCCGATTTTCTCCCGGATCCTTTCGCCAGGATCCGAAGTTTTTCCAGGCCCGCCCACAAATTCCTCGCTTTTTTTTCCCCCCACCCCACTTTTACCTTTTATTTTTAAAAAATCATTTACCCAATTACCCTGGAGCGGCTTCCTCTCCAACCCTCCCTCTTTCCTTTCCACCTCCCGAAATTCCCATTTTATTTTTTTTTTTAAATCTTGACCTTTCCTCCCTGCACCAAGAAAACCGGGATTTGGGATTTTCCCCGGGATCCGCTCGGCCCCAAAAGGAAAAGGGGATTTTTAATTTATTTTTTTTTTTAACCTTCCCTGCGTGGGATTTTTTTTTTTTTTAATCGGTTTCATCCAATTTTATTTTTGTTTTAATGGATGAAAAAAAAAAAAAAGAGGAATTAGGTCTGGGTTTTCCTCGGGGTTGGGTTTTTTTTGGGTAGGGGTCGTGGGGTCAAGGGGCGGGAGCTCTTTCCCAGCTCATTCCCAACTTTCCCAGTTCATTCCCAACTTTCCCAGTTCGTTCCCAACTTTCCCAACTTCATTCCCAAATCTTTTTCCTGGGAATCGTCGCTTCCACGGGAGCGCGGAGCGGGGGTTTTTTTGGGGAATTTTTTTGGGTTCCACCGCGCGTTTTAACCTCACCCCGAAGCTCCTCCCAAACGCAACATCCTGCAGCGCACGGGGCCCAAAATCGACCCAAAATCGGCCCAAAATCAGCACCAAACCGGTCCAAAACCGGTCCAAAATTGGCCACAAATCGGTCCAAAATCAGCACCCCGAAACGGCCCTGAATCAGCACCAAAATCGACCCCAAATCGGCCCAAAATAGCACCAAATCGGCCCAAAATCAGCCCTCAGAATCGGCCCTAAATCGGCCACAAATCGGCCCCAAATCAGCACCAAACCGGTCCAAAATCGGCCCCAAATCGGTCCAGAATCAGCACCCCAAAGCGGCCCTGAATCAGCACCAAATCGGCCCAAAATCAGCACCAAATCGGCCCCAAATCAGCACCAAATTGGCCCAAAATCAGCGCCCAGAATCGGCCCTAAATCGGCCCAAAATCAGCACCAAACCAGCCCAGAATCAGCTCCAAATTGGTCCAAAATCAGCCCAAATCGGCCCCAAATCAGCACCAAATCGGTCCAAAATCAGCGCCCAAAACCAGCCCAGAATCAGCTCCAAATTGGCCTCAAAATCAGCCCCAAATCAGCATCAAATCGGCCCCAAATCCCCCCGGAGCTTTGGGGGGATCCCCGCTCCCCATCCCCGCCTTTCCCCCCCACACCCGGCACCTCCCTCTGCTCCGCCGATCCTGGGATTTTTTAATTTTATTTTCTTTTTCCCCCCCCCTTCCTCTCCTCTCCTCTCCTGCGCTCCTCAGGGACCCTCCAGGCTTCCGCAGCCGCGGAATTTGAGGCTGGGGGGCACGGGGATGGCGCTGCCCCCCAGGTGCCAACGCCACAGCGGGTGAGTCTTGGACAGCGCCCACGAGTTTTTGCCCCCGAGGGAAGAAGCCGGGCACAGATCCCCGTCCTCTCCCACCACCAGCGAGGGCGTGCAGGGGAAGTTACCCATCAGGCTGAAGGAATTCCGAGTTTTGCAGGGAGCGTTTCCTTTCCTGGGATTCCTCCGCGGGGTTTTGGGAGCGGTTTTGGAGGAGCCGCCGCGCTGCCTCTCGCTCGCCCGGGACAGGCGCCGGCGTTTGGCGTTGCCGTCCTGGCGGCTCCGCGCTGCTCCTCGGGCTTGGAAACGCAACTCCGCTCCCCTCCAGGGTTCCGGGCTCCCTTCGCAGCTCCTCGAACTTTTCCCGTCCAGGTTGAAACCTTTGGCGTAGCACCACAGCTTGGATTGACGGATCAAGCGGTCGAAATGCTCCGGCCGGGGCTCTCCGGGGGCAGCGGGGCCGCGGCTCCCGCGAAGCTCCGGGTGGGTTCTGGGCAAGGCTCCGGGCCCGGGGAGGTTGTGCCGGCTGGCTCCGAGGTGGAGCTTTTGTTGGAGGCATCTTTGTGCAAATCCTTCCCTCCCGAGCCGCCGAAGCCGCGCTCCTTTTGTGGCGGGGCCCCCCCGGGGGTGCTGCTGGGGGAGGGAGGCGGCGAGGAGGAGGAGGAGGAGGAGGAGGAGGAGGAGGAGGAGGAGGAGGCAGGGGAGGCCTCGTCCAGCCCCGGCTGAGCCCCCGGCTCCTCGGCCGAGCTCAAACTTTCCAAAGTTGAGGCTCTCAAGGTGCGAGCCCAGAGGTGCTGCGGGAGGAAGAGCAGCGGCTCGGGGGGCTCCGGGCGCGGCGCTTTGCCCGGGGGGGGCTCCGCCGGCCGCTCCTCCCCGAGCGGCTCCCGCGGGGGCTGGAAGCGGGGCAGGGCCGCCTGCCGGTACCGCGTGCTCTGCACCGAGTCCCCGCTGCACAGCGAGCTGCTCTCCGACTCCGAGGAGCTGCCTTCCTCGCTGCTGCACGAGCTGTCCCCTTCCTCCTCCTCCTCCTCCTCCTCTTCCTCCTCCTCCTCCTCCTCCTCTTCCTCCGAGGAGTCGCTGGAGGTGGCGGGGCTGGAGGCGGCCAGGTCCAGGCTGGAATCCGAGTCGCTGGAGTAACCGGCCGAGGTTCCCTGGCGCTCGGAGGCGGCCGAGCCACAGGAGCGGCTCTTCCTGGCGGCCGCCGGCCCCGCTCCGTGCTGGGCGAGCCCCTGGGGCCAGCGCGGCCCTCCCCCGGCAGAGGGGTGCGACAGCTGCAAAGCTCGGGGAGATGCGGCGGGGACACCACCAAAAAAGCCGCCCCGAGCCGGCTGCGGGGGCTGCGGGCCGGCGGCAGGCAGGGCCCGGCCGGAGGAACCGCAGCAGCCGCCGGTTCTGCAAAGCGGGGGCCGCGGGCAGGGGAAGAACTCCCCGGGGTCCTGCAGCAGCAGCTGCTCCCTTCTCCTGCTCTTCCTCCTCCTCCTCTTCCTCCGGCGGGGGCCGAGGCTCTTGCAGGAGGTGCAGAGAGCCTCCAGGTCCGCCTTGGAGATGAGCGAGCACTTCACGGCGCGGGTGGGCACGGAGTTGATGGCCTTGAGGGTCCGCAGCTCGGCCAGGTCGCAGCGGCGGCTCTTGATGTTTAAGGTTTCCATCTTCTTGCTGATGGTGGCCCTGGGGATGTCCTTGAACAGGTCGCTGAGCACCTGGGCCAGGGCGAACATCTGGGTGCCGTCGATCTGTAAGTAGCCCAAGTTGATGCCTTCGATGCGTTGGTAGCCGGCGTGGAAATTGGCCGGCCCGCTGTAATCCACGGTGGTGGCGCCCGGAACCAGCCCCAAGGTCCCTTCGCAGGTCAGGAACATTTTTTGGGAGAGGATTTTTGGGTGGGGGGGTTTAGGTTGGGTTGGGTTTTTTGGGGGTTTTGTTTGGTTGGGTTGGGTTTTTTTTTTTTCCTTTTTACTTTGTCCTTCGCAAAGAGGGAAAATCAGGAAAATCGGGACATTTCTCTTCCCACTCGCCGATCGAACACATCCCACCGGAGAGAGGGGCCACAGGGGGGAGGGAAAGCCGGAAAAAAAAAACCCAAAAAAAAGGGAAAGAGGGAAAAAAAATATATATAATAATCCAATCTCGCTTTCAAACGCTCCTCTCCAGGCTTGGCAACATCTTCCCCAATTCCTGCTCCGGGGCTCGGCTCCTCGTCCGCCCCCTCCCCGGCAAGGGGAAAAAAAAAAAAAAAAAAGGGAAAAAAAAAAAAAAGAGAGAGAGAGGGAAAAAAAAAAATCAAAAAGTCAAACATCTCTCACCGCCCGGGCCGGCCCCGCACCCGCCTCCGCCTCCCAAATAATCGCTTTTTTTTTTTTTTTAGGGGGGGTGGGATTGGCGTAAATCAACCCCAAAGCCCGAGCGGACAAAGCTGGGGAGGGGGCTCGGGGCCGGGGGGTCCCAAAATTCCTTCCTGGCCGCTGGAATATTCCAGGGACACCCCGGGAACGCCCCCGGCTCCATCGGCTGCCCCCCGAACCCCCTTTTTTTTTTTTTCCCCCCAAAAAACCCCGCACACACAATGCGCTCCCCTCCCCCTTCCCCGCGCCGCTTTTTTTTTTATTATTATTTTTTCCCCCTCCCCATCCTCCGAAAAACCTCCCCAAATTTTTTTTTTTTTTTAAATCCCACAAATAATAATAATAATAATTTAAAAAAATCCCAAATCACCGAGGTTCCGAGGGGACGGCAGCGCGGGCGACTCCGCTTTTGTTTCCGCGGTTTAAATGGGATTTTTTTTTTTTTTCCTTTTTTTTTTTTGTGGGTTTTTTTTTCTTTTGGCTCCACGCAGGGTCGGTTGAAGAGGTCGCTGCGCCTTCCCAAATGCGGATTCCTCCGGGATGGGGTGTGTGGGGGAAATATTTTTTAATAAAGCGTGAAATATTTCTCTCTTTTTAAATTTTTTTTTAATTTTTTTTTTTCCCTCCCCTCTCCTAGGCGGGTTGGAAATCATCGCCTCGGCCGCAATTCATCTTGCAGCTTATTAATTAATCGCCGATTAATTGTGTTTATTAGCCGGCGTCCGCAAGAGGAGCGGCGAAGAAAAGGAGTTGTGAGGGAGTTGTGTTCTTCTTTTTTTTCCTTTTTTTGTTTTTCTTTCTTTTCTCTTTTTTTTTTTTTTTTGACTCACGCACCCTCTTTATTCACTTCGTGTCTTTTTCTATTTTTTTTTTGTTTGTCCGAATTCTTTCTTAAAAGGCAAAAAAAAAAGTGAAAAGAAAAAAAAGGAATTAAAAAAAAGGAAAAGAAAGAAAAGATAAAAAAGGAATTAAAAAAAAGAAAGAAAAATGGAAACAAAAAGGAAAAGAAAAAAGGGGAAAAAATGAAAAGAAAAAAGGGGGAAAAAAGAAAACAGGAAAAGGAAGGAAAAATCGAGGAAAAAAAGGAAAGAAAAAAATATAAAAATTCTGGAAAAAAAACCAAAAAAAAGGGAAAAAATAAGCAAAAGTGAAAATAGGGAGGGGGAAAGAAAGAAAAAAAGAGGAAATAATAAAGGAGGAAAAAAGGGAAAATTCTCTCGCACGCCTCAGAGCTGCTAAAGTTTATGCCCAACTTTAAAATCCCGAGGTTTCTTCGGTGTTTTAACAACTCTCCCGTGATGTCTCCCCCCAAAACAAAAAGGAAAAAAAGCCAAAGACAAAACAAAACCATTTAAAAAATCCCCCACAAAAAAATATTTAAAAAAAAAAAAGCTCGGAGTTGCAGGTTCCACTTCCAAAAAAAAAAAAAAAAAAAGGGAGGGAAACAGTGAAAAAAAAAATTAATTAAAATGAATTTTAAAGGAATTAAAGCTCTCAGGCAGCGCTGGCTCCATTGTCCCGGCTCCCGCTGAACCTGAGGCCGCTGCAGCTCCCGCTCAGGAGGCGAATTTTGGGAAAACTCTTCCCTGCAAAAACCTTCCAGAGGGCAGGGAAGCGGCTCCGCTCCCTCCCCAGCCGCTGGTTTTTTTGTGTCCTGCAGGAAATTTGGGTTTGGGGTTTTTTGGGGGGGTTGTTTGGGGTTTTTTTTGGGGGGGGGGGTGGTTATTTTGAATTTTTAGTTCTGGTGAAATGGGTGGTGATGATTTGTAGGATCCGGATTTAGCCAAGATCCCAGGGGAGGAGGAGGAGGAGGAGGAGGAAAAGAGGAGGAGGAGGAGGAAGCGCATTCCTGAGCGAGCGTGTAAAGAAAAAAAAAAGAAAAAAAAGAATTTATTTTTTTTAAAATCCCAATAACTCCAGTTCGGGAGCGGGAATCGCCTGATGGCTTTTCCCTCTGATCCCACAGGGATCCCTCTGGGATCTCCCCCTTCCTCCAGCACCCATGGGTGCTCCCCTTTCACCCCACCAGAGGAAAAAAAAATTTTAAAAATCCCAATTTTTCCACCCTGCCTCGCTCCAGTCCCGCGCATTCCTATTTTTTCCACGGGCGAGAATTTCCTGTAAGGAAAAAAAAAAACCCAAAACCCCCCCCGAACAACACCGAATCCCTCTTTGTTCGGGGGAAGGTTTGGAAGAGAAAATTCCCTGAAAATCCCTGGGAATCCTGGGGTTAAATTCCCTTTTCCACCACCATTTTACCTTTGGGGGCCGAGCTTGGCTGGGAAGGAGGAAAAGAACGGGGAAAAGAAAAAACTCGGGGAATTTTTATTTGTTTTTTTTTCTCCCCCCTTTTCCCACGGGTGGGGTGAGGATCCCAAATCCCAAGGAATTGTTCCCGAATTCCCGAGGGGGGAGTTTGGGGAGCGGGTGGAGCAGGAGGGAAGGGGGCTGGGGGATGTGCGGAGACGTCATTTCCCAGGAAATCCGAGGCGGGAGCAGCTCCAGGATGGAGGGGATTTTTAATTTTTTAAAATTTTCTTTTTGAGAATTCCAGGTGGGTACGAGTCTCTAAAGACACGCGCACCTCGATTCGGAAATTTTTTTTACTATTTCCGAATTTATTTCTTTTTAGTTTTCTACGTTGTGTTTGTGTGGCGGTGGGCAGGGCGCAGGCGGGAGGTGCTTCCCGAATAAACGGAATTTTTGTCCCGAATAAACCCATTTTAGTCCCAAATAACCTCATTTTAGTCCCGAACAAACTCATTTTTGGCCCAAGTAATCTCATTTTAGTCCCGAATAATCTAATTTTTGGCCCAAATAAACTCATTTCAGTCCCAAATAAACTGATTTTATCCCGAATTCCTGGCCACAGGTGACCTTTCCGTGTCCCCTTCACCTCCCGTTGTCAATGCCCAGCTCGCTCCTGGTTGGGTTTTTTTTTTACTTTTTTAAGGATTTTTTTTAGGCCTGGAGATGGGAACAGCCAAGGATTGGGATGTTCCAGGATCCCAGAGAGGAATTCCTGGCGAGGATTTTTTTGGGGAATGAGCTGGGCCGGAAAACCTGGAAGTGTTTGGATGGGAATGTTGGGATATTGGGATGTTGGGTTGTTGGGATATTGGGGTAATGGAATATTGGGATATCCAAATATCCCAATATCTGAATATGGGAATATTGGAACATCTGAATATCCCAATATCCCAATATGGGAATATTGGAACATCTGAATATCCCAATATCTGAATATCCCAATATCCGAATATGGGAATATTGGAATATCTGAATATCCCAATATCCCAATATCTGAATATCCCAATAACTGGATATGGGAATATTGGAATATGTCAATATCACAATATCCCAATATCTGAATATCCAAATATCTGAATATGGGAATATTGAAATATCTCAATATCCCAATATTTGAATATCTGAATATCCAAATATCTGAATATGGGAATATCGGAATATCTGAATATCCCAATCTTTGAATATCTGAACATCCCAATATCTGAATATGGGAATATCGTAATATCTCAATATCCCAATATCTGAATATCCCAATAACTGGATATGGGAATATTGGAATATCTCAGTATCACAATATCCCAATATCCCAATATCTGAATATCTGAATATCCCAATATCTGAATACGGGAATATTGAAATATCTCAATATCCCAATATTTGAGTATCTGAACATCCCAATATCTGAATATGGGAATATCAGAATAAATCAACATCCTTCTTGGGTGTAAAATACAAAGATTTGGGATAAAAGGAAAAGCTTCGGGATAAACCAGAAAAATCCGGGATAAATTTAAAAATAAATTTCAACGCATTTTGAAACCGCGGCGAGTTTGGGGGTTACCAAACCCTAAAAGGATGGGGAAAAAAATTCCAGGTTTTTTAGGATTTTTTTTTTTTTTTTTTACCTTTTCCCAAATATTTCCGTCGCTCTCTGGTGATTGAGGAGTTTATTCGGGATGTGAACGGATTCTCCCGATTTCCCGGGATTTTCCAGGGGGACTGAGAGCCCGAGCAGCTGCTCGGTGACCCGCGGTGACCCCGCTGACCCCAAAGCGACCCCCGGCCCCGCCCCGGAGCGCTCAGAAATGCAAAGTTGGAGATTTCGGGAATTTGGGAAGAGTGGGAAGGGGAGGGAAGCTTGGGGGGAGGTGGTTCGTTATCCAAACCGGGGATTTTTTGGGGAATAAAATTGAAAAAATCCCATTTGGAGGGACTCGGCCCTAAAAGGATCTCGCCTTCCTTTGGGATGGGCAGGGAGGGAAACCTCGGGAAGATTTTGATCCCAAAATCGATGGATTGGGGACAAAAAAAAAACCCCAGGAGCAGCTCTGCCTGGGAATGCTCAGGGAGCGGAGATTCATCCCAAAATTATTGGATTTGCCTGAATTCCCCGTTCTCCTTTTGGGGGAAACTCGGGAGTTCTGTGGGGAATCCCTTCCTTTTGGGGAAAAACCTGGAAATCCTGTGGGAAGACCCCCTCCTTTTAGGGAAAAAGATGGGAATCCTGTGGAAAGGTTCCTGGTTTTGAGGGAAATCAGGGATTTCTGTAGAAATCCCCCTCCTTTTGGGGAAAAACCTGGAAATTTGATGGAAAAGCCTCTTCCTTTGGGAAGGGAAAAGATGGGAATCTTGTGGGAAGGCCTCTGGTGTTAGGGGAAAGATGGGAATCCTGTGGAAAAGTCAATCTTTCTGGGGGGAAAAAAAAGAAAGTGGGAATCCTGTGGGAAGGCCCCTCCTTTGGAGGGAATCCCGTGGAAATGTCGACCTTTTTTGGGGAAAAAGATGGGAATTCTGTGGAAAAGTCCGATCGGTTCTTGTCCGAAGGGACATAAAACCCTGTAAAATCCCATCCCAACCCATCCCAGGACTCTCCCACCTCTGGATTTGCCTCTTCCCAAGGAATTCCCACTTTCCCACCCTCACCCAGCCCAATTAACTCCCTCTTAATGAATTTATTTCCCTGGACGCCCCCAGGAGCTGTCACAAACCTCGGGATGTGCCCAGCGCTCCTTCTCCGCCAGCTCCTGCTTTTCCACGGCTGGATTTTTCCAAGGGATCATCCCGGGAGGGGGATTTTTTTAATCCCTAAAATCATCGGGATTTGGGGAGTTTTCCTCTCCCCGGCGCTGCGGCGTTGTCCCCACACGGTGGCAATGTCAGCCCGGCTGCTCCAGGAATTCCTAAAAAAAAAAAAATATATATATATATGTATTTAAAAAGTTGGATTTTTTCCTGGGATTTTAGGGATAATTCCTTCCCGGGCAGGAAGCGGAGAAAGGAGAATTCCTGGGAACGTTTGGGATGCGGAATTTGGGGACGCGGGTCGGGCTCGGGGGTGGTGGAGGGGTTTTCCAAGGGGATAATTCCAGGATTCCTTGGGTCCCAGAGGTGGCGGTGACGGAAGGGACAGGGGGTGACACTGGGGGGTCTCTCCCCTCCCATTCCCAATCCTGGAATTTGCTTCAGGATCTGCTCCAAGGCCGGGATTGGAATGAGCCGGGAGCTGCTCCTGGAGCTTCCCCCAGGACCTGGAGGGACCCTCGGGCACCAAATCCTGGCAGAATTTCCCCTGGATGGGGGAAAAGCCTGGAAAATTCCTCATCCAGGCCCTGCCCGGCCATTCCCAGGTGAGTCCCGAGCTCAGAGAATCAGAATTCCAAAGCGTTCTCCCATTCTGGATGGGGATAAAAAAAGAGGATTAAAATCTTCTTTATAAAAATTTATTTATTTCTTTGTCCATGAGTTGTTTTTATTTTATTTTATTTTATTTTATTTTATTTTATTTTATTTTTTATTCTATTTTATTTTATTTTATTTTTATTTGTTTGTTTTTAACAAATAAATCCCGAGGTGATTCCCGAACTCGGAGAATCGGAATTCCAAAACGTTCTCCCATTCTGGATTGGGATAAAAAAAAGAGGATTAAAATTTTCTTTATTTGTCAATTCATTCATTCATTCATTTATTCATTCATTCGTTTGTTTCGTGTGTTTATTTCTATATTCATTCATTGGTTTGTTTTTATTATTTAATTTACTTATTTTTAATCCCTGCCGGATAACTTGGATTTAACTTGGATTTAAACTTCCCCTCTTTTCTCTGTAAATTAAATAGTGGAATTGAATCCTTTTTAAGTTTAAGAGGCCTAAAATTCCCCCTAAAATTCCCTTTTTTTAATGGATCGCGCCTGGATTTGGGATTTGATGGCGTGTCCCGGGTTTCCTGGGGGGTGCCGGGGGTGGGACCCGAGGAGGGTCTGGGATGGATGGGAATGAGGAACGGGATGGCATCCAGGAAATCCGGGATCATGGGAGGCTTTCCAAGGTCTGGGAGGAGGTGATGGATGATGGATGGATGGAATCCATGGATGGATGGATGGATCCATGGATGGATGGAGGGTTGGATCCATGGATGGATGGGTGGGCACAAGGATTGGGATGGCATCCAGGAAATCCGGGATCATGGGAGGCTTTCCAAGGTCTGGGAGGAGGTGATGGATGATGGATGGATGGAATCCATGGATGGATGGATGGATCCATGGATGGATGAAGGGTTGGATCCATGGATGGATGGATGGATGGAATCCATGGATCAACGGATCCATGGATGGATGGATGGATGGAATCCATGGATCAATGGATCCATGGATGGATGGAGGGTTGGATCCATGGATGGATGGACGGGTTGGATCTATGGATGGATGGATGGATGGAATCCATGGATGGATGGATGGATCCATGGATGGATGGATGGATGGATTCATGAATGGATGGAGGGATGGATCCATGGATGGATAGAGGGTTGGTTCCATGGATGGATGGATGGATGGATCCATGGATGGATGGAGGGTTGGATCCATGGATGGATGGGTGGGCACAAGGATTGGGATGGCATCCAGGAAATCCGGGATCATGGGAGGCTTTCCAAGGTCCGGGAGGAGGTGATGGGGATGAGCACAGAACCTGCCCGGCCTGAGGAGAGTCTGGGATGGATGGATGGAATCCATGGATGGATGGATGGAGGGAGGGATGGATGGTGGATGTATGATGGATGGATGGATGGATCCATGGATGGATGGATGGATTGATGGATAGATTATGGATGATGGATCCATGGATGGATTATGGATGATGGATCCATGGATGGATCTATGGATGATGGATGGATGGATGGATGGATCCATGGATGGATGGATGGATTAATGGATGGATCTATGGATGATGGATCCATGGATGGATCTATGGATGATGGATGGATGATGGATGGATCCATGGATGGATGGATGGATCCATGGATGGATTATGGATGATGGATCCATGGTTGGATCTATGGATGATGGATGGAATGGACACAAGGGCTGGGATGGCACCCAGGAAATTCGGGATCCTGGGATATTTCCCAAGGTCAGGGATGGGGTGCTGGGGCTGGAGACCCCCTGGAATTCCCGGCGCCCACCCCCCACTGCCCCTCCAGGGTGGCTGATCCAGAGGAGAATCCCGATCCCTTTTCCCTTCGTTCCAACCCCAAACCCGGATCAGCCCCTTGGGCTGTGAACCCGGAATGAAAACCGGGAACGAAAACCAGGAATAAAAATCAGGAATAAAATCGAGGAATAAATCCCAGGAATAAAATCGAGGAAAAAAACCATGGAATAAAACCCAGGAATTCGACCGAGAGGGGGGAGCGAGGATGGCAAAGAGCTCCAAATTTCATCTCCATGGCAACGCCGGGCTCTGCCGCTCTCCTGGGGCTCGGGGCCGGCTCTTCCCGCCTCCATCTCTCCTTTTCCAGACTTTTTTTTTTTTTTTTTCTTCCAGTTTTTTTAATCCCCCTTTTTTGCCCTTTGGAAATTTGTCTTGGTGACTCAGCACGGGCGGAGGGATCAGCGCCCTCTGTTTGTCCTCAGCGCTCTCCCAAATCCTGCCTGGAGCTGTTTCATCCCCAGCATGGAATTTTTGGGGAGCTCCAGGAAGGAGCCTCAGCCCCCGGCCCCGGGCTCTGCTCCGCTCTCGGCTGCAAACCCCAATCCCACAAAATTCCAGGGGTGTGGAGTGATGGTTTCGGGAGCTGGAACCCAAATGTGCCTCGAAAACCCCAATCCCACAAAATTCCAGGGGTGTGGAGTGATGGTTTCAGGAGCTGGAACCCAAATGTGCCTCAAAAACCCCAATCCCACAAAATTCCAGGGGTGTGGAGTGATGGTTTCGGGAGCTGGAACCCAAATGGAATCCAGGGCTGTGTGGGATCCAAGGCTGGGAGGGATCTGAGGAACGGGAGGGATCCCAGGAGCAGGGGGCATCCAAGGATCAGAAAGGATTTCAAGATCAGGAGGGATCCCGGGATCAGGAAGGGATCCCACACCAGGAGGGATCCCAGGACTGGAAAAGATCTCAGGACCAGGAAGGGATCTGAGGGCCGAGAAGGACACAAGGACTGGAAAGGATTCCAAAATCAGGAGGGATCCTGGGATCAGGAAAGGGTCTCATGCCAGGAGGGATCCCAGAGCTGGGAGGGATCCTGGGATGAGGAGGGATCCCAGAATCAGGAGGGATCCGAGAGCCGGGAGGGATCCCAGGACTGGAAAGGATCCCAGGACCAGGAAGGGATCTGAGAAGAACCCAAGGATCGGAAAGGATTCCAAGATCAGGAGGGATCCGAGGACTGGAAGGGATCTGAGGATGGGGAGGGATCCCAGGATCAGGAGGAATCCCGGGATCAGGAGGAATCCCGGGATCAGGAGGGATCCCAGCCGTGGGGTCGCTGTCCCCGCGGGGTGACCCGGGGTGACCCGGGGTGACACTCCGCCTGTCCGGGCGCTCAGCCGCGCTGAAGATCCCTCAATCCCAGCGCTCCCTCCTCCTCCTCCTTTTTTCCATTTTTTCCCCTCTTTTTTTTCCCGGCCCTTCCCGGGAGCGAGGTGTGAGCCGTGACTCAGCTCCGTCCTCCCGGGGCGGCTCCAGCCGCTCATCCCCGCCTCGGCTCGGAGCAGAAAAATCCCCCCCGATCCCTTTCTTTTCTCCTCCCGATCCACCTCCCGCAATTCCAGAGCTGTCCCACCTCCCGCAATTCCAGAGCTGTCCCCGCCATCTGTCCCCGTCCCCCTGTTTTGTCCCCACGCCGGGTCCTGCTGGCAGCTCTGGGAGCGTGGCTCTTCCCAGGGATGCTTTTCTTCTTCTCCTCCTCCTCCTCCTCCTCCTCCTCCCAGCACAATTCCCAGAAATCCCGCCGTGTTTTCCTCTCTCTCCCGGCTCTCCGGGACCTGTCGCCGTCCCCTGGAGCTGTCACCGCGCTGATCCCTCATCCCTCCTGGGGACATCCCTCCTCCCAAAGCTCTGGGAGCCACCCCTGGAGTGGCCAAAAGTGCCCAGGGGATCGCGGAATTCCGTGGGGATCTAGGGATCGGAGCGTCCCCCAGAGAGGTGACAAATGCGGGGTGACGAGGGACATTTGACCTTCCCCACCCCTTTCCTGTCCATCCTCTTCCTCCTCCATCGTGCGCCAGCAATTCCTGGTGCTGACCTTCCCTCAAAACTCATCCCGAGCCTCTGGAGAAGCTGCTGGAAGCTTCCAGGGGTTTCTGCTGCCCAAATCGCCATCCCCGTGTCCCTGCCGTGTCCTTGTCGCTGTCCCTACTGGCACCGGGATGTTCCACGCCCCATCCAGCCGCGTTTTCCAGCCTTCCAACCTCTTGGCCTTTCCCAAAAATGTCCCCAGGCTTTTTGAAGGGGCTTGAGGGGGATCTGTCCCGTGGAAGATCCCACAATTCCCGCCTCTTCCTGGGGATTTCCCGGGAAGCCGAGGAAAGGAGGGATCGAGCCCGGAGTGGGGTCAGCGCAGGATTTCCTGTGGGATCACGGAAATCTCGGTCACCTCTGGCAAAGCTGCTCCTTCCCCCGGGAAAATCCTCTTAGGGCGGCCGGGAGGAATCCCAAAGCCTTGGGAAGCAGCTGGGGTCCCCTTCCCCGGCTCTGTCCCCATTAATGGCCGGGATTTGTCCCCATTTAGGGCCAGGATTTGCTCCCAGTCACGACCAGACTCCGTCCCCATTAATGCCCAGCTCTGTCCCCATTAATGTCCAGCTCTGTCCCCATTTATGGCCAGGATTTTCCCCATTTATGGCCAGAATTTGTCCCCATTAATGCCCAGTTCTGTCCCCATTTATGGTCAGATTTTTTCCCCATTTAGGGCCAGGATTTGTCCCCATTTATGGCCAGAATTTGTCCCCATTAATGCCCAGCTCTGTCCCCATTTATGGTCATATTTTGTCCCCATTTAGGGCCAGGATTTGTCCCCATTTAGGGCCAGGATTTGTCCCCATTAATGCCCAGCCCTGTCCCCATTTATGCTCAGGACTTTCCCCATTTATGCCCAGGATTTTCCCCATTAATGCCCAGGATTTTCCCCATTAATGCCCAGGATTTTCCCCATTTATGCCCAGGATTTTCCCCATTTATGGCCAGGTTTTTCCCTATTTATGCCCAGGATTTTCCCTATTTATGCCCAGGATTTTCCCCATTAATGCCCAGGTTTTTCCCTAATCATGCCCAGGATTTTCCCCATTTATGCCCAGGGTTTTCCCCATTTATGCCCAGAATTTGTCCCCATTTAGGGCTGTGCTCTGTCCCCATCAATTCCCAAACTCTGGGGGCCACCGCTGGAGTGCTCCAAAACCCCACAGAGCAGTGCCAAGGAAATCATGGAATTCTGTGGGGATTTAGGGATCAAAGTGTCACACAGAGCACGAGAGGTGACAAATCTGGGGCCACAAGGGACATTTGTCCCTCCCAACGCTTTATTTCCCTCCCTTTCCTGTCCATCCTCTTCCTCCTCCACCGCTCCCTGCCCACACAACATTTTGGGATGAAAATCCTGGATTTTGGCCGATGAGGGATGAATTCCTCCCCTCTGATTCCAGCCCGGGAATGCGACCACGGCCTGAAAATTCGGGACCACTCCCATCCCACCCTCCTCCCCCCGGGGGTTAAAAGGGGTGAAAATTCCCAATTTTCCCAGGAAATTTGGGGATTTTGGGCCAAGGTCACCCCATGGAGGGGTGGCAGTGCCCGGCACGGGGGACCCAGAGCCGCGGCTCCCGGTTCCCGGTCCCTTGTCGCAGCTGTCCCCGGTTGCCATGGAGATTTTCCCTCCTCCCGATGCCCGCAGGGAAGCAGCGGGAGCGGCGGGGACAGGGAGGGGACAGGGCGGGAGCGCTGCCACCAGCGGGACACTGTCACCACCAGGAAAGTGTCACCAGCGGGAAAATGTCACCACCGGGACACTGTCACCATCCGGGACACTGCCACCACCGGGGCCCTGTCACCATCAGGACACTGTCACCAGTGGGACACTGTCACCATCAGGAAAGTGTCACCAGCGGGAAAATGTCACCTGCAGGAAAATGTCATCACTGGGACACTGCCACCACCGGGACACTGTCACCATCCGGGCACTGCCACCAGCAGGAAAATGTCACCTGCAGGAAAATGTCATCACTGGGACACTGCCACCACTGGGAAAATGTCACCAGCGGGACACTGCCACTATCCAGACACTGTCACCATCAGGACACTGCCACCAGTGGGACACTGCCACCATCAGGAAAAGTGTCAGCACCGGGACACTGTCACCAGTGGGACACTGTCACCATCAGGGCACTGTCACCAGTGGGACACTGTCACTAGTGGGACACTGTCACCATCCGGGCACTGCCACCAGTGGGACACTGCCACCATCAGGAAAAGTGTCAGCACCGGGACACTGTCACCAGCGGGGAAATGTCATCACTGGGACACTGCCACTACCGGGACACTGCCACCATCAGGACACTGTCACCACCAGGAAAGTGCCACCATCCGGGAAAATGTCACCAGCGGGGAAATGTCATCACTGGGACACTGTCACCACTGGGACACTGTCACCACTGGGGCCCTGTCACCATCCGGGCACTGCCACCAGCAGGACACTGTCACCAGCGGGGAAATGTCATCACAGGGACACTGCCACCATCGGGACACTGCCACCATCAGGACACTGTCACCACCGGGGCCCTGTCACCATTGGGGCACTGTCACCAATGGGACACTGCCACCACCAGGACGCTGTCACCACCAGGGCACTGCCACCATCGGGACACTGTCCTCATCAGGACACTGTCACCATCAGGGCGCTGCCACCATCAGGGCACTGCAACCACTGGGGCACTGTCACCAATAGGACACTGCCACCACCGGGACACTGTCACCATCCGGGCACTGCCACCACCAGGACGCTGTCACCACCAGGGCACTGCCACCGCCGTGTCACTCCAGCCAGCTGTCACCTCCCTGGTGTCCCCAAAACTTGGCCCCAGGGTTTGGGTTTCCACCCCAAAATCGGGGCAGAAATGGGGTTTTCCACCCAAAAACTGGGGCTGGGATTTGGGTTTCCACCCCAAAATCGGGGCTGGGCTTTCCTTCCTTTCCCGGAGGGGTTTTCCTGCTTTTTCCCCTCGGATTTTTGGATTTCTGCTGTCCCCAACCCCACGAGGGGCTGCCAGGGGAATACAGAGGAATATTCCTCTGGGATTCTTGGGAACATGACCCAGGAACACGAGGAATTTCGGGAATACGAGGATGGAGGAGCCTCATTCCCCATCCAGCATCTCGGGCAGGACCCCACAAATTCCCAGGAGCGGGGCCGGGAGCTGACAACACAAATCCAGGGGATTGTGAGGGAAATGTCCTCCCTTTTCCCAGGATTCCAGGGGGATTTGGGGAACATGACCCAGGAACATGAAGAATTTTGGGAATACGAGGATGGAGAAGCCTCATTCCCCATCCAGCACCTCAGCAAGACCCCGGGAGCGGGGCCGGGCGGTGACAACACAAATCCAGGGGATTGCGAGGGGGAAGGCGGAGGAATATTCCTGCAGGAATTCCGGGCGGGTTTTTGGGGTCGGGATGGGCTGCGAGCGTGACTGGGAGCGGTAAAAAACGGGAAAACGGGAGCGAGGGGGACGCGGAGCCGCTGCCGAGGGACAGATGGAGGTGGGAGGGATCCGTGAGGAGCTGCGGCAAAAAAAAAAAAAAATCCCAGCCAGGAAGAGCTCCGGAGAGGATCGGGATTGGCTCCCGAAACTCCTCCCGGGAGAGAGGGAGGGCGAGGAGAGGAGGGATGAGCTGGAGGGAGCAGGAATCCTTCCCTTGCTCCTGATTTTGGGGTGGGATGGGGCTGGACACCCTGAATTCAGGGGAATTTCATCCCTGAATTCCCATTTACAGAGCCTGGGCTGTCCCTGCTCCGAGCTGAGGGGTTTGGGATGAGCCAGATGTGGCACAAATCCGTTCCCTGTCGTGTTTTTGGGATGGGGTTGGATGTGGGATGGACAGGATTTCATCCTTGAATTCCCAGTTAGAACTGAGCGGTTTGGGATGAGCCGGAGGAGGCACAGATCCTTCCCTGCTCCTGATTTTGGGATGGGGGACAGGATTGTACCCCTGAATTCTCATTTACAGAGCTGGGGCTGGAGTTGAGTGGTTTGGGATGAGCCGGAGGAAGCACAGATCCTTCCCTGCTCCTGATTTTGGGATGGGACGGGGTTGGACACCCTGAATTCAGAGGAATTTCATGCCTGAATTCCCGTTTGGATTCAGGGCCTGTCCCTGTTCCAATCTGAGGGGTTTGGGATGAGCCGGATGTGGCACAAATCCATTCCCTGCCGTGTTTTTGGGATGGGGTTGGATGTGGGATGGACAAGATTTCATCCTTGAATTCCCAGTTAGAACTGAGGGGTTTGGGATGAGCCGGAGGAAGCACAGATCCTTCCCTGCTCCTGATTTTGGGATGGGACGGGGTTGGACACCCTGAATTCAGAGGAATTTCATCCCTGGATTCCCATTTACAGAGCCTGGGCTGTCCCTACTCCGAGCTGAGGGGTTTGGGATGAGCCGGAGGTGGCACAGATCCTTCCCTGCTCCTGATTTTGGGATGGGGGACAGGATTGTACCCCTGAATTCTCATTTACAGAGCTGGGGCTGGAGTTGAGTGGTTTGGGATGAGCCGGAGGAAGCACAGATCCTTCCCTGCTCCTGATTTTGGGATGGGACGGGGTTGGACACCCTGAATTCAGAGGAATTTCATCCCTGGATTCCCGTTTGGAGTCAGAGTCTGTCCCTGTTCCAATCTGAGGGGTTTGGGATGAGCCGGATGTGGCACAAATCCATTCCCTGCCGTGTTTTTGGGATGGGGTTGGATGTGGGATGGACAAGATTTCATCCTTGAATTCCCAGTTAGAACTGAGGGGTTTGGGATGAGCCGGAGGAAGCACAGATCCTTCCCTTGCTCCCGATTTTGGGATGGGACGGGGTTGGACACCCTGAATTCAGAGGAATTTCATGCCTGAATTCCCGTTTGGATTCAGGGCCTGTCCCTGTTCCAATCTGAGGGGTTTGGGATGAGCCTGAGGTGGCACAAATCCATTTCCTGTTGTGTTTTTGGGATGGGGTTGGATGTGGGATGGACAGGATTTCATCCTTGAATTCCCAGTTAGAACTGAGGGGTTTGGGATGAGCCGGAGGAAACACAGATCCTTCCCTGCTCCTGATTTTGGGATGGGATGGGACGGGGTTGGACACCCTGAATTCAGGGGAATTTCATCCCTGGATTCCCATTTACAGAGCCTGGGCTGTCCCTACTCCGAGCTGAGGGGTTTGGGATGAGCCGGAGGAGGCACAGATCCTTCCCTGCTCCTGATTTTGGGATGGGGGACAGGATTGTACCCCTGAATTCTCATTTACAGAGCTGGGGCTGGAGTTGAGTGGTTTGGGATGAGCCGGAGGCGGCACAGATCCTTCCCCGCTCCTGATTTTGGGATGGGATGGGGTTGGACACCCTGAATTCAGAGGAATTTCATCCCTGAATTCCCATTTACAGAGCCTGGGCTGTCCCTGCTCCGAGCTGAGGGGTTTGGGATGAGCCGGAGGTGGCACAAATCCGTTCCCTGTCGTGTTTTTGGGATGGGGTTGGATGTGGGATGGACAGGATTTCATCCTCGAATTCCCAGTTAGAACTGAGGGGTTTGGGATGAGCCGGAGGAAGCAGGGATCCTTCCCTGCTCCTGATTTTGGGATGGGATGGGGCTGGACACCCTGAATTCAGGGAATTTCATGCCTGAATTCCCATGTGGAGTCAGGGCCTGTCCCTGTTCCTAGCTGAGGGGTTTGGGATGAGCCGGAGGAAGCACAGATCCTTCCCTGCTCCCGATTTTGGGATGGGATGGGACGGGGTTGGACACCCTGAATTCAGGGGAATTTCATCCCTGGATTCCCGTTTGGAGTCAAGGCCTGTCCCTGTTCCTAGCTGAGGGGTTTGGGATGAGCCGGAGGAAGCACAGATCCTTCCCTTGCTCCCGATTTTGGGATGGGACGGGGTTGGACACCTTAATTCAGGGGAATTGTCACTGCTGTCACCCCCTGGAGCAGATCCAGCGGTGCTGGTGGCACTGGGAATGTCCCAGTGACAATTCCCAGCTCTGTGTGCATCCTTAAAAAAAACCCCAAATTGCCCCAAATTGCCCCAAATCTGCTCCCTGGCAGCGTTCGGTGCCCCAGGGTTTGGGTTTCCCCTCCACTGGGATTAAATCTCCCTCTGGATCTGATCTGGGACACGCCGGAGCCCCGGGGAGGGAGGGAGGGATCTGCCCCAGGGGATGTGGGATCAGCGTGGGATTTGGGATGTGGGATGTGGGATTTGGGGTGGATTCATAGGGTGTGGGATGGATCCATGGGGTGTGGGATGGGTCCATGGGGATGTGGGATGGATCCATGGGGTGTGGGATGGATCCATGGGGTCTGGGATGGGTCCATGGGGATGTGGGATGGATCCATGGGGTGTGGGATGGATCCATGGGGTGTGGGATGGATCCATGGGGTCTGGGATGGGTCCATGGGGATGTGGGATGGATCCATGGGGTGTGGGATGGATCCATGGGATATAGGATATGGGATATGGGATGGATCCATGGGGTGTGGGATGGGTCCATGGGGATATGGGATGGGTCCATGGGATGTGGAACAGCTCCTGGCCCATGTCCCCCGTGTCCCCCATGTCCCCCCGTGTCCCTGTGTCCTCCTGTTTCCCTCCCACCCTCCATTCCCCCCGTGTCCCCTTCATTCCCCCTGTGACCCCATCCTTGTCCCCCCGTGTCCCCATGTCCCCCCCGTGTCCCCCCCGTGTCCCGGTGTCCCCCCCGTGTCCCCATGTCCCCCCCGTGTCCCCATGTTCCCCGTGTCCCCCCCGTGTCCCCCCCGTGTCCTGGTGTCCCCCCATGTCCCGGTGTCCCCCCGTGTCCCCGTGTCCCCCGTGTCCCCCCCGTGTCCCCCGCAGCTCGGCTCCATCGGGACGCGCTGGCCTGGAAGAGGCTCCGGTGCTTCTCTCGTTCCCCTAATGGAGCCCCGGGGGCGGCTCCGCGTTAATGGGGCCGGGGGGGTCCGGGGGGCTCCCAGGGGGGCTCGGGGGGATCCGGGGGGGATCCGGGGGGGGTCCTGACCCTGCCCTGACCCCCAAGCCTCCCCCAGTTCCTCTCTGACCCTCCCCACACCCCCTCGACACCCCCTGAACCAAGGGCTGAGCCCCTCGTGGGTTTGTCCCCACCTCGGTGAGTGACACTGGGGGTGTCCTCCCGGGGTGGGTGACACTGGGGGTGTTCCCAAGGTGCTGGGCACTGCCAGGCAGAGGCTGCGCCCCTGTCACCGTGTTCCCACCTCAATGGGTGACACTGGGGGTGTCCCCACGCTGCTGGGCACCGCCAGGCTGGCCCTGTGCCCCTGTCCCCATGTCCCCTCAGGGTCAGTGACACTGGGTGTGTCCCCTCAGGATCAGTGACACTGGGTGTGTCCCTGCTGGGTCGGTGACACTGGGTGTGTCCCCTGAGGGTCGGTGACTCTGGGTGTGTCCCCACACTGCTGGGCACTGCCAGGCTGGCCCCGTGCCCCTGTCCCCATGTCCCCTCAGGGTGGGTGACACTGGGTGTGTCCGCCGCTGGTCAGTGACACTGGGTGTGTCCCCTCAGGGTCAGTGACACTGGGGGTGTCCCCTCCGGGTCAGTGACACTGGGTGTGTCCCCACACTGCTGGGCACTGCCAGGCTGGCCCTGTGCCCCTGTCCCCGTGTCCCCATCATGGTGGGTGACACTGGGGGTGTCCCCTCAGGGTCAGTGACACTGGGTGTGTCCCTGTTTCAGTGGGTGACACTGGGTGTGACCCCTCAGGGTCAGTGACACTGGGTGTGTCCCCACCCTGCTGGGCACTGCCAGGCTGGCCCTGTGCCCCTGTCCCCGTGTCCCCATCATGGTGGGTGACACTGGGTGTGTCCCCTGAGGGTCAGTGACACTGGGGGTGTCCCCACCCTGCTGGGCACCCCCAGGCAGGGGCTGTGTCCTTGTCCACATGTCCCCTCAGGGTCGGTGACACTGGGTGTGTCCCCATCATGGTGGGTGACACTGGGTGTGTCCCCTGAGGGTCAGTGACACTGGGTGTGACCCCTCAGGGTCAGTGACACTGGGGGTGTCCCCACCCTGCTGGGCACCGCCAGGCAGGGGCTGTGTCCTTGTCCCCGTGTCCCCACCGCGCTCTGTCACCGCTGTCCCCTGCTGTCGCCGTGCCGGTGCCAGGGAAGATGGACGAGCCGTGTCCCCGTGCCACCCTCTCTCTGCCACTCCCATCTGCCCAGGTACAAACCCGACCTCTTCCCCCCCCAAAAAAAACCCCCACACCCTGCTCTGCCACCTGCGGGGGAATGTCCCCACCCCGCCGCAGCCCGGGTGACCCCACCGACATCTCCTCACCGCCCCCCCCTTTCCAGCCACCCCAAAAAATCCTCCCGGGCACGGCTCCTCCCTCCCTCCCTCCCTCCCTGCGCGCTCCCGCGGGTCCCGCTGTCACCCGGCGACGGCGACAGGGGAAAAAAAAATAAAATAATAAAAAAACCCCCACAACAACCACCAAAAAAAAAATTAAAAAAAATATTGGGAGGCCTTTAAGAGGGAGAGCGGCCCCGGGGGGAGCCTCTCTCCCCGTCGCTGCGCGGATCCATCATGAGCTAATGTGTTTTTCGCCGCTCGCTCCCTTTTGTGGCTCCGGCGGAGCCGCGCTTTTCTCTCTCCCTCTCCCTTTTTTCCCTCTCCCACGCGCAGCCGGGCGCGCTCCCGGCGCCCACTCCCCTCCGCCGCCGCTCCTCCCGTGCTCGGCCGGGCCTCGAAAGCTCCTTCTCCCGGCAGGAAAATTAATAATAATAATAATAATAATAAAATAATAAAGAAGAGAAGAGCCAAAAGAATAATTAAAAATAAAAATAAAAAGAGAGAGCGGAGCAGCCTCGGCCAGCAGAAATGGGGAATACACCCTCTCAAGGCATGTCACTCTCACTATGTGCATCCATTCTTAAGTAGCAGGTATTTTTTTTTTTATTCGTGCCGGGTTTTTTTGCCTTCCCCACCCACCCTTTTCCCCCTTTTTCCTTTTCCCCCCATCCCAAAAAAAAAAAAAATTCAATTTCTGGTGGCGGGTGATGCCCGGGTTGGGGTGAGGGGGTTAAAAAACGCTGGCTGCTGGTGCCGGAGTGGTTTTTTTATTTTTGGTGGCGCTCCGGAGGGGCGTGTGACAAACGCCGGGACGCGGTGACCCCCCTCGGGCTTGTGGGGTCGGTGGGGTTTTGGGGTTTTTTTGGGGAGGGGGATGTTGGTCGCCTCGTTGCGGTGGGAGATTCCTGGGATTGGGGAGGCGGAGGGGTTTGTTTTGGCTGCCGGTGGCAGCTCCAGCCCCTCGGAGCGGGGTTGAACCGGGATGTTTCGCTCTCCGAACCGCGCCGGGCTCGGGATTTCTTCGAGGGAGCGCCGTGGGCTCTCGGCTACCTGCTGCTGCCTTTCCTCTTTTTTAATTTTTATTTTTTATTTTTTATTTATTTATTTTATTTATATTTATTTTTTCCCCTCCTCCTCCTCCCCAGCCCAGTGCCGGCTGGCCCCCGCGCCCACATTTGTAGCACGGAAAATTAAAAAAAAAAAAAAAGAAAAAATTGATTTAAAAAAAAATGATTTTAAAAAAATTAAATAAATAAAATCTGGCGCATCCCAGGCTGGGCTGGGGCGTGGAGGGAGCGAGGGGGAGGGAGAAAAACTTAAAATAACTCCTGATGTGACCAACCCCGCGCTGCCGGAGCCTCGGAGGGGTCCCGACCCCCCTCTCCCCGCGGCTGCGGGCGCGATGTCGCCTCCGGGCCGAGGTGACAGCGACACGGGCTGGGTCCCTTTGTCTCGCCCCGCGGCTCTCTCGCCGTCTCTTTGTTCCTCCGGGCGGCACCGGGCCGGCGATGCCGCGACCCCCGCGCCCCCGTGCGCCACCCAGCCGCCTCCCGACGCTCCCGGGGAAGTCGGGATGGGCTCAGCCCGGAGCCGGGAACGCGGCCGGGATCAGCGCCGGGGCCTTGGGGGGCTGCGCCCCTTCCCGAGGGTCGCCTCCTCGCTCCGTCTCCCCCCCACAACGGGTCCGGGGACCCCCAAAGCCGAAGCTTGGGGCGGGGTGCGGGTGCTTCCCGGAGCTCCGTGGGAAAATGGGGAGGGGGGCAGCTGTTGGAGCCCCCCCCCGCTTCCTGTCTCCCTTCCCCCCCAAAAAAACCCTCACCACCCTGAAGCCCCCGCGTTGTTCCAGCCCAGCGGCGGCTGTTTAATGAGGAACTCATTCCCGAGGCGTTAATTATCTGGGAAGGGCCCGGTGCCCCGCAGAGCCCCCTCCCCACCGGGACCCCTCGGGGGGGCGGCTGAGGCCGCAGCGGCGGTGGCTTTGTGCGGAGGGGTGGGATGGGCAGGGGTTGTTTGTTGGTGGGGGGTTTTTTTGGGAATTTTTTGGTTTTTATGGAGCGGCCTGGTGGGGGTCTGGGGGTGCCGGTGGGACAGGAGAGGGTGGTGAGGACACCCCCGCCTGGGAGCTGTGGGTGTGGGTGGCTCTGCCGGCTCAGCTCTGGTTCCCCGCTCCGGAAAATGACGGATTTCACCCCAAAAATGTGGTTTTGCCTTTAGGAGAAGGGGGATCAAGGCAACTCCCTGCTGGGCTGGGGGTGAGGCCCTAGGTGCGAACGGGATCCTTCCTGTCGGACACCGCGGTGAGGGTGACACCTCTGTCCCCTCCTTTCCTTTCCTTTCCTTTCCTTTCCTTTTCCTTTCCTTTCCTTTCCTTCCTTTCCTTTCCTTTCCTTTCTTTTCCTTTCCTTTCCTTTCCTTTCCTTTCCTTTCCTTTCCTTCCTTCCCTTTCCTTCCCTTCCTTCCCTTCCTTCCCTTCCCTTCCCTTCCCTTCCCTTCCCTTCCCTTCCCTTCCCTTCCCTTCACCTTCCTTCCCTTCCCTTCCTTCCCTTCCCTTCCCTTCCTTCCCTTCCCTTCCCTTCCCTTCCCTTCCCCTTCCCTTCCCTTCCTTCCCTTCCCTTCCCTTCCCTTCCCTTCCCTTCCCTTCCCTTCCCTCCTTCCCTTCCCTTCCCTTCCCTTCCCTTCCCTTCCCTTCCCTTCCCCTTCCTTCCCTTCCCTTCCCTTCCCTTCCCTTCCCTTCACCCTTCCCTTCCCTTCCCTTCCCTTCCCTTCCCTTCCCTTCCCTTCCTTCCCTTCCCTTCCTTCCCTTCCCGCCGTGTCCCTGCCGTGGGTGGCGGTCCGTGGGGCCGATCCCGAGTGGGGAACGGAGCTGGGAAGGGTTTGGAGAGGTTGAGGGGGTGGGAATGTTGATCCTGGAGAAAAGGCGGATCGGAGGGATCTCCTGGATCTGCCCAGGAGGGGACAGGAGGGGACATCAGGCTCTGGGCCCAAGGGACAGGGAAAGGTTTGGAGGTCCAGAAGTGGCTGAAGGAACGGGAATGTCCATCCTGGAGAAAAGAGGGAGCGGGAGGGACCTTCTGGATCTGCACGAGGGACAGGGGAAGGGTTTTGGAGCTCCAGGAGTGGCTGAGGGAGGGGGAATGTTGATCCTGGAGAAAAGGGGGAATCAGGAGGGGACAGGAGGGGACAGGAGGGGACAGGAGGGGACATCAGGCTCTGATCCCAGGGATCCCAGCCCTGGGTTTGGAGGTGCTGGACCTCTGCGGGGGGCTCAGGGCCCGAATTCCCGTTGGGATTTGGAGGTGCTGGACCTCTGCGGGGACTCAGGGCCCGAATTCCCGTTGGGATTTGGAGGTGCTGGACCTCTGCGGGGGCCTCAGGGCCCGAATTCGCCGTTGGGATTTGGAGGTGCTGGACCTCTGCGGGGGCCTCAGGGCCCGAATTCCCGTTGGATTTGGAGGTGCTGGACCTCTGCGGGGGGCTCAGGCCCGAATTCCCGTTGGGATTTGGAGGTGCTTGGACTTCTGCGGGGGGCTCAGGGCCCGAATTCCCGTTGGGATGTGCTCGGGAAGGGCAGTGGGATACAGAGCCCCCGTTTGTGACGGCTCGGTGACCCAAGACTCCTCCAGCCATGGCTTTTCCCGCCCTCGGCTCCTTCCCAGCAGCTGTGGCCGAGTCTGGGAACACTTCTCCTTCTCTTTGTTATTTATTCTTTAGTCCTTATTTTTCATTCTTTATTCCTTATTTTTTTAATTCTTTATTCTCTTTATTATTTTGTTATTTATTGTCATCGTTTTTGATTGGCCTCGAGGTGGGAGATAAGGGAGAGCTGAGAGTCCTGATGGGGTGGGGATTGGGATGAGAGGATCCCACATGGGTTGGGATGAGAGGATGCCAGGGTTGGGATGAGAGGATCCCACAGGGTTGAGGATGAGAGGATCCCAAGGTTGGGATGAGGATCCTGTGTTTGGGATGAGAGGATCCCACAGGGTTGGGATGAGAGGAGTCCCACAGGTTTGGGATGAGAGGATCCCATGTTTGTAATGAGAGGATCCTCCAAGGCTGGGATGAGAGGATCCTGCAGAATTGGAATGAGAAGATCCCATGGTTAGGATGAGAAGATCCCAAGGGTGAGACGAGAGGTCCCCACAGGGTTGGGATGAGAGGATCCTGCAGGATTGGTATGAGAGGATCCCATGGTTAGGATGAGAGGATCCCAAGGTTGAGATGAGAGGATCCCACAGCATCCTTGGGATGTGAGGATCCTGCAGGATTGGTATGAGAGGATCCCACAGGGCTGGGATGAGAGGATCCTGCAGAATTGGAATGAGAAGATCCCATGGTTAGGATGAGAAGATCCCAAGGTTGGGATGAGAGAATCCCAAGGTTGGGATGAGAGGATCCCAAGGTTGGGATGAGGATCCCGTGTTTGGGATGAGAGGATCCCACAGGGTCGGGATGAGAGGATCCCCAAGGCTGGGATGAGAGGATCCCAAGGTTGGGATGAGAGGATCCCATGTTTGTAATGAGAGGATCCCAAGGTTGGGATGAGAGGATCCCAAGGTTGAGACGAGAGGATCCCATAGCATCCTTGGGATGAGAGGATCCCACAGGGTTGGGATTAGAGGATCCCACGTTTGTAATGAGAGGATCCCAAGGTTGGGATGAGAGGATCCCACAGGGTTGGGATGAGAGGATCCACAGGGCTGGGATGAGAGGATCCCAAGGTTGGGATGAGAGGATCCCACAGGGTTGGGATGAGAGGATCCCACAGGGCTGGGATGAGAGGATCCCAAGGTTGGATGAGAGGATCCCACAGCATCCTTGGGATGAGAGGATCCCACAGGGCTGGGATGAGAGGATCCTCCAGGTCCTTGCACCCCAAAACCCTTCATCAATCCCACAAAATCCCACCATCCCACCCAGCTCCGGTTCCCAGATCCCCAGACCCAAGCGCCCATCCCGTTTTTTCCACACCTCCTGCGATTCCCGCATTCCAAACCCACAACCCGGGGCTCTGAACCCCGGAGCCATCACCTCCATCCCTCAGGCTCATCCCAAATCCATCCCCGCGTGGATCCTCAGCCGCTCTCCCTCCCTCCCCTCCCTGCTGCAGGTGTTCCGGGCCTCGAGGGCTCTCCAGGCTGATCCATCCCCGATTCCCGGCTCGGGGACAATGAAACTTTGCCGTCAGCTGGTTTTATTTTATCCCTCCACTTTCAGAACGAAGTGATGGCGTTTGGGATTTTTTTTTTCCCCCCAAATTTTTTATTTTTTCCCTTTCAATTTTTTTTTTTTTTTTTTTTAATGACGATTCATCTCCGACAGATGATGGAGAGGGCGGGAGGAAAAGGAAGGGAAGGGAAAAGGGGAGAGGGGCAAAAACACTCGGGGGTTGTTTGTGTTGTTCTCCCTCGGCTGGAAATGTTCTGATTGTGGAGGCAGAGAGGAGTTCGGTGATCCGGGAACGGGGAAAAAGCTGGGAAATGTGGGAGCTGAATCCCAGCTCCAAAATGGGAATTGTGGGAGCCGAATTTCTGCTCCAAAATGGGAGTTGTGGGAGCTGAATCCAAGCTCCAAAATGGGAATTGTGGGAGCTGAATTCCCGCTCTAAACTGGGAATTGTGGGAGCTGAATTCCTGTTCTAAACTGGGAATTGTGGGAGCTGAATCTCAGCTCCAAAATGGGAATTGTGGGAGCCGAATTTCTGCTCCAAAATGGGAATTGTGGGAGCTGAATTCCCACTCTAAAATGGGAATTGTGGGAGCTGAATCTCAGCTCCAAACTGGGAATTGTGGGAGCTGAACCCCAGCTCCAAAATGGGAATTGTGGGAGCTGAATTCCCGCTCTAAACTGGGAATTGTGGGAGCTGAATCCAAGCTCCAAACTGGGAACTGTGGGAGCCGAATTCCTGTTTCTAAACTGGGAATTGTAGGAGCTGAATCTCAGCTCCAAACTGGGAATTGTGGGAGCTGAATTCCCCGCTCCAAACTGGGAATTGCGGGAGCTGAATTCCCGCTCCAAACCAGGAGCCAGCATTCCAGGACTGGGACAAGTGTCAGGGACCGGCTTCTCTCCCCCGTTCCCACCTCATTATTCCCTGGATTCTGCCCCATTCCCACCCCGTTATTCCATGGTTTTCTCCCATCCTTAGTGCTCAGGACCTTGGAAGGGGCACAAGGGAAAGGGCGTGAGGAGAGGACGTGGGCGCAGGTCCTGGCAGGGTGTGGGCTGTGTCCCCCCAAATGTCCCCAGGTCCTGGCAGGGTGTGTCACCTGTCACTGTCCCCAGGTCCTGGCATGCATGTCACTGTCCCCAGATCCTGGCAGGGTGTGTGACTGTCGCTGTCCCCAGGTCCTGGCAGGGTGTGTCACTGTTGCTGTCCCCAGGTCCTGGCAGGGTGTGACGATGTCCCTGGGTCCTGGTAGGGTGACACTGTCCTCAGGTCCTGTCAGTGTGTCACTGTCCCCCAGGTCCTGGCAGGGTGTGTCTGTGTCCCCAGGTCCTGGCAGGGTGTGACCGATGTCCCTGGGTCCTGGTAGGGTGTGTCTGTGTCCCCAGGTCCTGGCAGGGTGTGTCACTGTCACTGTCCCCCAGGTCCTGTCGGGTGTCTCAGTGTCCCCAGGTCCTGGCAGGGTCTGTCACTGTCACTGCTCACTGTCACTGTCACTGTCCCCTCCCTCCCTCCCTGCCCCTCCCCGCCATTCCAGCCGGGGATTTTCCGCCCTTCCAGATCCTCGTGCACCTCCACAAAGGATTCTCAAGGATGGAGCCTTCCTCCTCCTCCTTTCTCCTCCTCCTCCTCCTCCTCCTCCTCCTCCTCCTCCTCCTCCTCCTCTGCTGCTCCCTCAGGGATTCCAGAGCCGGGACATTCCCTCTTCCCTCAGAATCCCGGGAATCAGCTCCCGCGGGGAGCTCTGGCCAGGATGGATTCCCCACGGGATCGCATTCCCGGATCTTGAGGGAATTTTTGGCCGCCCCATCCCGGCCAAAATAACTCCGGAGGGTGAAAACCGGGAGCTTTTCCCAGCTTTTCTCTCCCTTCCATCCAAACTTTGGGAAGCCCGGGTGTTCCCAGGGCAGGTCCACATTCCAGTTGGGAATTCAGGATTCCAGCTAGGAATTCACAATTCCAACTGGGAATTCATGATTCCGACCAAGAATTCACTATTCCAGCTGGGAATTCACAATTCCAACTGGGAATTCACGATTCCAACCGGGAATTCATGATTCCAACCAAGAATTCGTGATTCCAGCTGGGAATTCACGATTCCAACTGGAAATTCACGATTCCAACCGGGAATTCATGATTCCAGTTGGGAATTCACAATTCCAACTGGGAATTCATAATTCCAACTGGGAATTCACGATTCCAACTGGGAATTCATGATTCCAACCAAGAATTCACGATTCCAGCTGGGAATTCACGATTCCAACCGGGAATTCATGATTCCAACTGGGAATTCATAATTCCAGTTGGGAATTCACAATTCCAACTGGGAATTCATAATTCAACTGGGAATTCATGATTCCAACCAAGAATTCACTATTCCAACTGGGAATTCACTATTCCAGTTGGGAATTCACGATTCCAACCGGGAATTCACGATTCCAACCGGGAATTCATGATTCCAACTGTGAATTCACGATTCCAGTTGTGAATTCACGATTCCAGTTGGGAATTCACGATTCCAGTTGGGAGCTCACGATTCTGTCCAGGAATCCAAGCTGGGAACACCCCCGGCCTTCCCCTCCCCTCCAAAATCCCGAGGAGAGTTTGGACAGCTCCGATTTCCCTGGAAAACCAAGGCAACCGCCTTCGCTTCCTCCTTTCTCTTTTTTTTTTTTTTTTTCCCCGGCTAAAAATTCCCAAATTTTTGCCTCTCAGGTGTCACCCGGGAGCCGGGAGAAGAAGGAGATTCCCGCAGGTTTCCCTGGCACGTTACAAAACGCGGCATAAATAATTCAACCCCTCCGCAATTATCGAAACAAAGGAATAAGCGAATTTCCAAAGGATTTTCCGCTCGCATTCCATGGTTTTTGTCGGGATTTGTTTTAGTTTCCCTGCTTTTTTGTTGATTTTTTTTTTCCACGCCTGGGAGACGATTTGCTGGCGCCTGGATTGGAATTTGTTCCCAGATTTGGGATCCATGGCCAGGAGACAGGTGTGGGATGGGATCATTTGGGGTCGGTTTGCAGCCTGGGACTGGGATATTCCCTTCCCTGGATTGGGATATTCCTCTCCTTGTTTTGGGATATTCCTCTCCTTGTTTTGGATATTCCTCTCCTTCTTTTGGATATTTCTCTCCCTCTGTAGGATGTTCCCATCCCTGTTTAGGGATGTTCCTCTCCCTGTTTTTTGCGGATATTCTTCTCCTTATTTTTGGGATATTCCTCTCCGTATTTCAGGATATTCCTCTCCTATTTTCGGGATGTTCCTCTCCTATTTTCGGGATGTTCCTCTCCTATTTTCGGGATGTTCCTCTCCTTATTTTCGGGATGTTCCTCTCCTTATTTTGGGATATTCCTGTCCTTATTTCAGGATATTCCTCTCCGTATTTCAGGATATTCCTCTCCTTATTTCGGGATATTCCTCTCCTTATTTCAGGATATTCCTTCTCCTTATTTTGGGATGTTCCTCTCCTATTTTCGGGATATTCCTGTCCTTATTTCGGATATTCCTCTCCTTATTTCGGGATATTCTTCTCCTATTTTCGGGATATTCCTCTCCTATTTTGGGATATTCTTCTCCTTATTTCGGGATATTCCTCTCTGTATTTCAGGATATTCCCCTCCCTACAAGCAGGAACAAATTCCCACATGTGGGGACGCCATTCCCAGCCCCATAACCACGGGATCCATGGAATCCCCGTGGGATCCAACGGGATTTTCCCTCTTTTCCCCAATCCCTCTCCCGCTTTCCTCTCCCAACCCTTTCCCGCCGCTCCTTTTATTTCGGGTTTTTCGCCGCCTTTCGCTTGCTCTGCTTCTCATTTCTTTCTTTTCCCCCCCTCTCCATCCGAATTCCAGGCTAAAAAAAAAAAAAAAAAAAAAAGAATAAATAATAAAAAAAATTCCCGGCTGAATTTCCCTCTGGCATTCATCGATCTCCTCCTTTCCTGTCCCTACCCAGGCAGCCATGGAATTGCGGGCGGGAAGAAGCCAGGACTGTGTTCCCTTTGTTTAAAGTCTCCAGGTCAGTACCGGGGGGGCCGGCAGCGTCCTCCCCTTTTCCCTGGGTTTTTTTGTTTTTTTTTTTTTCCATAATTCCACGATTTTCACTCCTTCCCTGCCCCTTTCCCTGCAGCCGGGCCCGTGGTGGGCGAGGGCAGCACCTGGAGCCTGATTTTTGGGATGTTTTTAGGAGGATCCTGCCCAATTTTTGGGATTGTTTTAGAGGATTCAGCCTGGATTTTGGGATGTTTTTAGGAGGATCCTGCCCAATTTTTGGGATGTTTTAGAGGATTCAGCCTGGATTTTGGGATGTTTTTAGGAGGATCCTGCCCAATTTTTTGGGACGTTTTAGAGGATTCAGCCTGGTTTTGGGATATTTTTAGAAGGTTCTGCCTGGATTTTGGGATGTTCTTAGTAGGTCCTGCCCGACTTTTGGGATGTTTTGGAGGGACCCTGCCTGATTTTTGGGATGTTTTAGAGGGTCTGGCCTGGATTTTGGGATGTTTTTAGAAGGTCCTGCCTGGATTTGGGGATGTTTTGGAGGGACCTGCCTGATTTTTGGGATGTTTTTAGGAGGATCCTGCCCAATATTTAGGACGTTTTAGAGGGTCTGACCTGATTTTTGAGATGTTTTAGGAGGTTCCTGCCCAATTTTTTGGATGTTTTAGAGGGTTCAGCCTGGAATTTGGAATGTTTTTAGGAGGATCCTGCCCAATTTTTGGGATGTTTTAGAGGATTCAGCTTGGATTTTGGGATGTTTTAGGAGGTTCCTGCCCAATTTTTGGGATGTTTAGAGGTTCTGGCCTGGATTTTGCGATGTTTTTAGGAAGGTCCTGCCCAACTTTTGGATATTTCAGAGGGTTCCTGTCTGGATTTTTGGATGTTTTTAAAAGGTTCCTTCCCAATTTTTTGGGATGTTTTAGAGAGCCCTGTCCGAATTTGGGGATGTTTTACTGGATCCTGCCTGGATTTTGGTTGGTGTCCGTGGCTGAGACATCGCTTCCCGAACTTTTGGCGGAGGACTGGGTGGATTTGTGGAGTTTTGTGCTCCTGGAGGATCCTCGGAGTTCCTAAAAGGATCCCGAGCGACCCTGGAGAGAGTTGGGGTGTCCCTAAAAGGATCCCTGGAGTTCCTGGGAGGATCCTGGTGCTCCTGAGGGATCCCTGGTGTTCCCAAAAGGATCCTTGGTGCTTCTCTTTGTTGTTGTTGTTGTTGTTTTTAAACGATTCTGTTGCGATTATTTTTGGGATTCAGTGGCGCTGCTCCTTTGGGATTCAGTGGTGATGGTTCTTTGGGATCCAATGGTGATTTTTTGGGATTCAGTGGTGATGGTTCTTTGGGATTCGGTGGGTGATTTTTAGGGATTCAGTGGTGATGGCTCTTTGGGATCCAATGGTGATTTTTTGGGATTCAATGGTGCTTCTCCTTTGGGATTCAGTGGTGACTTTTTGGGATTCAGTGGCGCTGCTCCTTTGGGATTCAGTGGTGATGGTTCTTTAGGATTCAATGGCGATGGTTCTTTGGGATCCAAT
The DNA here is from genome assembly GCA_037837765.1 of Delichon dasypus. Taxonomy (NCBI): domain Eukaryota; kingdom Metazoa; phylum Chordata; class Aves; order Passeriformes; family Hirundinidae; genus Delichon; species Delichon dasypus. The sequence goes on along the minus strand of JBBAXF010000030.1, from coordinate 1,694,712 downwards.
GGTGACTTTTTGGGGATTCAGTGGCACTGTTCCTTTGGGATTCGGTGGTGATGTTTCTTTGGGAGCCAATGGTGATTTTTTGGGATCCAGTGGTGATGCTTCTTTGGGATCCAATGGTGATTTTTTTGGGATTCACTGGTGATGCTCCTTTGGGATCCAATGGTGATTTTTAGGGATTCAGTGGTGATTTTTTGGATTCAGTGGTGATGGTTCTTTGGGATCCAATGGTGATTTTTTGGGATTCAGTGATGATGGTTCTCTGGGATCCAATGATGATTTTTTGGGATCCAGTGGCGCTGCTCCTTTGGATTCAGTGGTGATGGTTCTTTGGGAGCCAATGGTGATTTTTTGGGATTCAGTGGTGCTTCTCCTTTGGGATTCAGTGGTGACTTTTTGGGATTCAGTGGCGCTGCTCCTTTGGGATTCACTGGTGATGGTTCTTTGGGATCCAATGGTGATTTTTTTGGGATCCAGTGGCGCTGCTCCTTTGGGATTCAGTGGTGACTTTTTGGGATTCAGTGGTGATGGTTCTTTGGGATCCAATGATGATTCTTTGGGATTCAGTGGTGATGGTTCTTTGGGATTCCACTGTAATTTCAGGGGGGATTCAATCATGATTTTGGG